>VZRV01007973.1:16622-57265 GCA_013398115.1 Falcunculus frontatus | reverse complement strand
TGGATGGATGGAGGGATGGATAAGGGACACATCCCTCTCTCCTGAGCCATTCTGGTGGGCTTGGCATGTTCCCAGTGATGTTTGCCTGAGGAACCCGATGGGACAACCTCAGGCAGGAAAAAAAATCCGTGTGGGACCCATGAGAACAGGAGAGGGACTTTGGACAAGGACATGGAGTGTAGGAAAAGGAGGAATGGCTTTAAACTGACAGAGAGGAGATTTAGATGGGATATTGGGAAGGAATTCCTGGCTGGGAGGGTGGGGAGGCCCTGGCACAGGGTGCCCAGAGAAGCTGTGGCTGCTCCTGGATCCCTGGAAGTGTCCAAGGCCAGGTTGGATGGGGCTTGGAGCAACCTGGGATAGTGGAAGGTGTCCCTGCCATGGCAGGGGGTGGAATTAGAGGAACTTTGTCCCTTCTAACCCATTCTGGGATTCTGTGTTTAAATCCTTCTCTGCTTGTCACTCAAATTTCTGCTCCAGCAGCAGGGGCAGAGCAGCCAGGGAGTTTGTTTGGGTGTCCCCATAACATCCCCAGTTTGACCCAAGCCTTACTGGGACAGAGCCAAGCACCTTTCCTGGAACCCCACCACCTTTCTCAGACACTAAACAGGGGCTTGGCCTCAAATCCTGTGCCACGACTTCCAACAATCCCCCAAATGTTTGAAAAAAATATCACTTAAAGCAGCTCAAAGCCATAAACACTGGGCAATAAAACACAGAAATGTCCCCTGTGCTGAGGAAGACACCCTGGTCCCATTAAAAATAAATCTTACTATATTAGAAATTAGGAGCAGGGGGGAGTGAATTTTTTATAATACCTAGAAAGTAAAGCTAATTTATTTTTATCACGACAGTTCCCAGAGCCTCATGAAAAACTGCTGCCCGGCCCTTCACCTGTGTTGCACTTTGAATCCAGCAGGACCACAGATTCCTCAGGATTGAAAAAAAAAAAATAAAGAAGGTGAAAATCTACCATCTGCCTGAAACTCTCTGGATGCCAGTACCCAGGAGGAGCAGCACGATGGGGCTGTGACAAGAAAAAAAAAAGGGAAAAATATGGATTTGAGGGCTGGTTTTGCTTTCTGCACAGATTGGGATGGGCAGTGAGCAGGTTTGGGAACAGGGGGGTGACGTGGATCTGCCTTTCCTCGTTGCCTCCCTGCACCACCACACCCAGCCCATGTCCAGCTGCACTCACAGGCTTTATTTTCCCTCCTGCTGAGGCTCCTTGATGCATGGCCCTGGCTGGCCATAAACCTCTGCCTGACGTCTCCTCTCTGGCATTGGGAGAGCGAGGAATTGAGAGGAATTGCGAGGAATTGAGAGGAATTGTGAGGAATTGAGAAGAATTGCGAGGAATTGTGAGGAATTGAGAGGAATTGTGAGGAAATGAGAGGAATTGAGAGGAATTGTGAGGAATTGTGAGGAATTGAGAGGAATTGAGAGGAATTGTGAGGAATTGTGAGGAATTGTGAGGAATTGAGAGGAATTGCGAGGAATTGTGAGGAATTGAGAAGAATTGTGAGGAATTGTGAGGAATTGCGAGGAATTGTGAGGAATTGTGAGGAATTGTGAGGAACTGTGAGGAATTGTGAGGAATTGAGAGGAATTGTGAGGAATTGTGAGGAATTGAGAGGAATTGAGAGGAATTGTGAAGAATTGTGAAGAATTGGGAGGAATTGTGAAGACTTGTGAAGAATTGTGAGGAATTGTGAGGAATTGTGAGGAATTGAGAAGAATTGTGAGGAATTGTGAGGAATTGTGAGGAATTGTGTCCCGCGCTTATCCACACCGATCTCTTAATTACCTCTCCTCTGAGCAGCCAGTCAATGATGCCGAGGGCTGGGAGCCGAGTCCCCAGGCAGGGATGGAGCTGCAGCAGCAGGATCCGGGCTGGAGCTCCGGAGCATCCCAGGGGCTGAATCCTGTCCCTGCTGCTGCAAATAAATCAGCTCGTTAGGTGCTGGAAGTGTTGCCACACAGCCCCGGCCAGGGAGAGCCTCTCTCTCTGTGCACACCGGGTGAAAAATGATGCTAAAAAGCCTTTTTGTTCGCAGCCAGGGCGGCAGCAAAGCTGGGCTGAGCTGGGGGCTGCAAATCCTCCCTGCGGAACCCAGAACACAGCGTCTCACCCCAAAGGAGACAGCCCATGGAGGGATTTGTAAAATCCAGGCTTCTCTGCCTCGGTTCTCTTCCCTGACCCCACAGGCAGCCCAGAAATGCTCAGGGAGCCGGGCCCAGGGTGAGCTGTCCCCAGATCTCACAGGGGCTTGGTGAAAATCTGATTTCCCCAGGTCTCACAGGGGCTTGGGCACCAGGCACAAGCCTGACCCTGAGGCTGTGGAGATTTTCCTCCTGTCTGAGCTGTGTTTGCCCACCCTGAAATAACAGAGGCCACAACCCAACCCTGCCCCTTCCCATCCCTTGCTGGGGATGCTGGAAGCCGAGAGGGAGACCCCAAAGGTGTTTTGTAGAGATCCCAGGATCATTAAGGTTGGAAAAGAACTCTGAGATCATCGAATCCAAGCGTTAACCCAGCACTGCCAAACCCACCACTAAAACACACCTCCAAGAGCCACATCTATGTGGTTTTTTCCAACACTTCGGGGATGATGATTCCACCACTTCCCTGCACAGCCTGTTCCAGTGCCTGACAACACTTTCAGTGAAGAAATTTTCGATAATATCCAACTTAAATCTCCTCTGGCACATCTTGAGGCCGCTTCCTCTTGTCGTGATACTTCTTCCCTGGGAGCAGGAGATGCTGCAACCTCCGAGCCTCACTTAGATTTAAACACTGCCCAAGATGAGTAGGAGTGACACCTTTTGGCTCCATGCCTCAGTTTCCCCATCCCCACGCAATGATATCTCCCTTTGGAACAAGGTGATGGGGGCACCCCCTCCCTTGTAGGGCTAAAAGTGGGGACCCAATCCGCCTCTGGGAGGGAGCCGGTCCCTGCCCAGGGCTGCCGTGCCCCGGGGCTCCCCGGGCCGGTTCCCCTGGCTCGGGGTGAGCTTTGGCAGCCAGCACGGGTCCTCTCAGCAGCTGCCGTGACAGACAGCTCCCGAGCCACCCCCCTCTGCAGTACTGCTCTAAAATAAAAATCCCTCCCGCCTGCTCCGCTCCACTCCCAGCCAAACTTCCTCCAGGGGCAAGGTGGGGGACGGCAGCCCAAAAATACACACACCCCCCCCACCCCAAACCGTGCTGAGAGATGCTGTAGGGCAAGTCAGCGGCCCCCCAAACCCTCTGTAGTGCCCCCCTGTCCCTCTTCCCCCTCCTGTCCCCCCGTCGCGGTGCCGGACGCTGGATCCCCGACCCTCGGCCGCCTCCCCCCGCGGCCCCGGGGCTCAAGGTCAGTAGCGGGGAGCGATGCGGGGCTTGGGGGGGCCACGATGTGGGTGGTGACACGCTGCTCCCGCACCTCCAGGGCTTTCTGTCACCTCTGCCTGTCGCCAGCGCCCGGCCGGGGTCCGGGGGGGGGAGGGGGGGGATGAGGATGATGAGGATGATGAGGATGATGAGGATGATGCTGCCCCGCGGCCCCTCGGAGCTGCGGGGGGCTGTGCTGGGACCCCTCCCGAGCCTCACTCCGCAGCCCGGCAGCGATCAGGAGTTAAAATTGTCCGAGGGGGCCCCGCGGGGTCGGTCACCGCCTGCCGCCGGCTCCTTTGCGGGGTGGCCTCACCCGCTCCCCAGCCAGAAAAAAAAAAAAAAAAAAAAAAAGCTTTGAAAAGCATGGAAAAGAGGCAGAAAAGCTTTTTAAAGGCACCTCCGTGCGTGCCCTCCCGCCGCAGGGGCACCGCAGCGCGGTGGCAGCGCCCGCCCGCAGCGGCCCCGCACCGGGAGTGACCGCGGGGAGACTCCCGAAATTCCCCCCGGGATGAACCCGAAATTCCCCCCGGGAAACGCGTTTGGTTCACGCCGGGGGAAGATGGGGTCACCCCGCATCGCTGCTAAGGACTCCCCCGCCCCCCCTTAAAAACCTCGGCGACCGAACAAAAAACAAACGTTTGAAATTAAAACAGTAATTTTAATATTATTTTAATTTTTTCTATGGAATCATTTTAATAACCGCAGGAGCTTTGCGACTCGGATGCCGAAGCTGAGGGTGACCGAGGCGCCTTTTATGCCTTAATCCCTTCAGCGCTCCCAGGGATGGTGGCGGTGGGGGGGGTGGCAGTGCCGGGGGAGGGTGTCCCTGTCCCTGTCCCTATCCCTGTCCCTATCCCTGTCCCTATCCCTATCCCTGTCCCTGTCCCTGTCCCCCCGCATCCCTCATCCCGCCTGCTCCAGCCCTGAGCCGCGTTTTAGCAGCTGCCGGACGGGCAGTGGGGAAGCTGCGGAGCTGCAAGGCACGTCGCGCCGAGGTTAATTAGCCTCGGCTGGAGTAATTACCCAGGGCTAATTGCGGGGCTGGGTGTAGCCATCCCCCGAGCGCTGCTGATGCCGCTGGGGGGCTCAGCCGTGTCTGTAGGGTCCTAAAGGCTCCTGGCAGGGACAAATCAGGGAACACGGGTCTTTAGGAGCCCCCCAAGAGCCGGAGGTTGGGCACAAGCCCAGCAGAAGGTGAGGCAGCCCAGGGCAGAGGAGATGGGGAAACCCATCACGTCTCCTCCACCAGTGGTGTCCCCGTGCTCTGTCCTGGATCCCACAAGGAATTAGAGGTGGGGACATCAGCGACACGCTGGAGGAGCCCCATCCTGGACAGCTGGCACCCTGGAGCAGCTCTGAACATGGGGATAGATGGGAAGAGCCCCTCATCAGGCACACCTGGCTGAGCTGCCCCAAATCCTGGGTGGGGTTTGCAGGAACCTCTTCGCACTTGAGTTGTACTCCGGGGCTCAGCCCCGGGTGTGAACCTCTTCTTCCTTTCAGCCTTCATGGAAGCCCACAAAGCAGAGCTGGGGAGGAGCAGCAGCGGGAATTCAGGGTGTTTGAGGGGTACGGGGGCAGGTGAGCTCTCACTCCTGGTTTTCCTCCCTCTCCTCTCTCCCTTCCCCAGGTCTGGATCCCTCCGGGCTGTGACCTCTCACCATGGGGGTTAAAGCGGTGCTTCCCAGCTACGAGCTGGGCTTTTATGCTCTCGTGGTGACCTGTGCTGTGCTCTACAGCGGCAGCGGGATCTTCGAGGCATCCAGAGGTAACGCTCCCATCACATCCCCTGGGAAGGGGCCCTGGGAGGGAGGATGGGTGTAAGGTGCCTGCTTTTATAGGTGTTGATACCAGCAGCACATCTCTGGCTTTGATTTTTTTGCAGAGAACAGCTTGGAAATCCTTTCTAAAGGGATTTTTGCCTTTTTGCTTGGCTTCCTTGTCCCTTTTTCCAACTGCTCAGGGCAAGAGGCTATGGGATGTCACAGGCAGTGCCAAAACAGGCAACCACCGCTCTGCCTACACAGGGTTGCTTCCCTTTTTTGTTTCTTTGCTTTGGTTTGAGGTTTTTTTTGTTTGTTTGGGGGTTTTTTGGTTTTGTTTGGTTTTGGCTTTTTGGGGAGTGTTTTTTTGTTTGTTTGCTTTTTGTTTGGAAGCACACAAACCTGAAAATTTCACGTGATCAGCCAGGGGATGTGTAGTGAGAAAAAGGCTTTGCTGAAAATTCCTGCAGAAACCTGTGGTCGCTGACTATTTTGGTTGTCCGTGGCAATCAGGCACTTTTGGGATGGGGCATTTGAGCCCTGATAGCTCATTATCACAACGATGAAGGCTCCCTGCCTGGCTTGAACCCGGATTCCGTTTCCCAGAGCTGTTTCTCTCCCCGTAACTCTGGTTCCTTTGCAGACAGCATGAACAGAAAGGCCTTTCGGGATGGCATAAAGCCGGGCTGGCACTACTTCGGCAGGAAGATGGTGAGTGAGGAAGGGCTCGGGCTTTTCTAGCTACAGACAGCCTGGTCAGTGCAGAAACAGAGCAGCTTTTTCTGCTGCTGACACACTTTTGCAAAGTCCATGTGACTCGTATTTTTCTCCCTAAATTAGTGGGGGCAATACCAGCCCTGCAGGGCTGTGGATGCTCCGCTTTGTGTGCGCCGGGACGAGCGACCTCTGCACGTCCCTCTGGGGTTTTATATCCACACTGAAGTGCTCGGGAGCCCTTGGGTGGAAAATAGGAAGAAAAGGCTTTAAAAGTTGTGGGAACGGGGGCAGTTTAAAGTGCCTGCTGCTGCTCCTGCAGGACGTGGCCGATTTCGAGTGGGTGATGTGGTTCACCTCGTTCAGGAACATCATCATCTTCGCCCTCTCAGGACACGTCCTCTTCGCCAAGATCTGCTCCATGACTGTGCCACAGGTGAGCCAGGGATGTGCTGGCATGGATTTGAGAGCACCAGGGGTGGCCTGGGATCTGTGGGAAGGGGTTTTGGAGGATGTTCTGGGGTAGGGGTGATGCCTTCTCCAGCCACCTAGAAACAGAGACTAGACAAGAGTAAGGGAATAAAGACAGGTATTTATTTGAAGGGCCTTCAAGGTACACCCTGGGGGAGCCAGAGGCTGCTTCCAAAATTGGACCCCAAGATGGACCCCAGGTCACGAGTTCTTCACACCTTTTATAGGTTTGGACCATTTGCATATCAGGGTTCATTCTCCAATTAAAGCCCCAGTTTAACGATGTAACGCCCCTCAGCTTGCCCCCCTTAGAATCTTTGGTTTCCACATTTTGGGCCTAAAAACAGCCTGGCTGTCCTTGAAGGCAAAGCCTGGAGAGGCTTTGTTATGTCTGCCCAGTACGAGAGAGTAGGAATTCCAGGCTCCAAGGAACTTCAGAGTTACACTCTGAGCAGTACAGGATTTAAAAATATAAAAGTTAAAACCTAAGGCATCAGGGGGAGTGGGGTTGGGGCTTTCACCACACTGACCACGGCCGCTCTCTCCCCAGCACCGGGCTGTGATGTACATGATCTACGGGGTCCTGGCCGTGCTGGGCAGCATGGGGCTGGTCTACCTGATGATCATCCTGTCCCACTGCCTGCTCCTCTACTCGGTGGCCCTGGCCAAGCAGAAGTGGCTCTGTTATGTGGCTGGGCTCTGCTGCCTCGCCTCCTTCAAGGTGGAGCCGTTCGGCTCGTGGCAGGTGGGTGCTGTCCTGGCCGTGTGTCTGCCTCGTTTCCAGCCCACTGGTGTCCATCTCCTTGGGTTTGTCCCCAAGGAGGGCTCCTGGGGTGCTCCCGGGCCCTGGCCATTTCTCCTGGCTGCATCAGAGCTCCCGCAGCGGGTGAGAGGGAGGGGACTGTTGAGGTGCTGAGCTTGGGAATAATCCCACGGTGACCATGTCATGTTGTGGTGGCTTCATGCTGTTCATGAAGCCACCAAAAGGTGAAGATGTCCTTCACAAAGGGCATCTGAGTCCTTCCTGCTTCCCAGGCAACAGCTTGTCAGCCTGTGGCTGCCCTGTGCCTCAGTTTCCCCAGCTGTAACACAGAGCTGGGATGGATTCAGCAATGCTCATCTTTTAGGTCACAGCCTAGTTAAGATTTTCTCTCACTGCTGGGTGGAGAAAAGCCCAGGAAGGACCTTATTGAAATATTCAGTCCCTGAGCAGGACATTGCTGCATCTGCCTGCCTCCAAAGATGTGTTCCCTCCCTCTCCATCAACCATGTGCTGGCTCTGCTTTACTCCCTGGGGACACCTGTGACGGGGTGACATTGCCACCTCAGACCAAAGCCTGTGTGACCAACAGCTGCTTGGTGACATGGCCAAGAGGATCTACCACTTCCTGACTGCTCTGAGCTGTGGGAGCCAGCTGGGAAATCGAGCCCCAGTTTTCTCTTTTCAGCTCATTAACTTCAGAGACAATTGGTGTCAGAGCATAATTAGAGGTTTTTCTTGAACTGAAAATTAAACTGACAGAGGTCAGGGTTAGATGAGATGTTAGGAAAAAATTCCTTACTGTGAGGGTGGTAAGGCCCTGGCACAGGGTGCCCAGAGAAGCTGTGGCTGCCCCTGGATCCCTGGAAGTGTCCAAGGCCAGGTTGGACAGGGCTTCGGCCCCCCTGGGATAGTGGAAGGTGTCCCTGGCCATGGCAGGGGTGCCACTGGATGAGCTTTAGGGTCCCTTCCAACCCAAACCCCTTCTGCTGCCCCCGGAATGGTGTCCCCCACAAAGTGAGGGAGCACAGAAGTGACACCACATTCCTGATGGTAACTCTCTGTTTCTTGTCCAGAGTGGGTTTGTAACAGGAGCTTTTGATCTCCAAGATGTCCTTTTCTACGGAGGATGCACCTTCACCATCATGCGCTGCATGAGCTTTGCCCTCGAGAGCTCCGAGAAGGAAGAGGGCATCTACTCCATCTTTGACCTCCTCAAGTACAACTTCTACCTCCCATTCTTCTTCTTTGGGCCTGTCATGACCTTTGACCAGTTCCACGCCCAGGTGAGTGATCCTGAGGCCAGGCTGGAGAAGGCTTTCTCCCCAGAATTTATTTGCTTGGGTTTAATGTCTACAAAAACCCTACCTTTTGCCACAGCGCAGGTGCAAATGGTTGTAGAACTTCTTATGGTCACCTCCAGTCTGTGGCTGTGCATTTTTGTGGGGAAGGGCATTGACTGACGGATTTCTAACCTTCTTTCTGGGTTTTTTTTGGCCATTTTCACTGACCAATTCACTACAGAAGATCTTGCTGGGATGCCCTTGCTTACTGGACATCTGCACTGCTCAGTGCCTCAGTTTCTTTGTGTTGTCACCCCAGGACCTTCATGGTGAGGGCCACATGTATGGTGCCTACCTGTGGGACCTCTGCATGCTGTGACAGCAAGGACAGTCTCCCATTTGTATCCAGCTGCTTCACCCAGGGAGCAGGAGCTTCTAGGGATGGCTTATGTGTCTTTAGATCGAGTTATTTCTCAGGAAATAAATAAGATTGGCTGGAAGGCTGAGTTCCAGCAATCAGGGGCTCCATGAAACACCCCCATGCCCCAAGTCTTTGCCTGTTCTACACAACCAAGGGAGCTTTTGGATGAGCAGACTCCAAACAGCTCTGGAAAACACCAGCAGAAGCCTGGGCTGGGACCAGCTGACCTCTGGAGCTGTTCCACAGTCCAAGATCAAGGAAACCAGCAGTGCTGTATCCCCCCTCACTCTTCCCACTTCCTTCTACGCCAAGGATCAGCCTTGGCCACCAAAGCAAACTGGTGATGCTGGAAAAGGGAGGTGTTTGGTCAGCAGTGATGCTGTGGAGGATTCCCACCACGCCCCTGGGTCCTTCTGCAAGAAGAACAGCTACACTGAGTTTTTGGACCCAAATCGATGCCTGGGTACAAGAATGTTTTGGAAAAACATTTGTGAATTCAGAAGGAAAAACAGCCCCAAGGCAGGGGAGAGCAGCCAGAGCTTCGTGGTGAGGAGAAGATCAAAGACCCACCAGTGCAACACCTTCTCTCACATGTGGGGCTGGTTCTGCTTGCCTAAGGGTCTGCACTGGGATGTTTCCTCCAGGATGAGCCATGATCCAAGTCCTGCTCCTTGCCTGCTCTTCACCTGTGGAATTAGCAACCTCGTGGAATGAGGAATGAGAGCCCTTGGATCTTACTGGACATACTGAAAGGGATTTTTAGAGCATTTGACCCTGAGGATAATAAGGCCAGCCCCGGTGTCACCTTCAGGGATGCAGCCAGCTCCCTATAAATGGGGATACTAAACTCCTCATGTCTCCAATACCTGAATTCCCACTGCTCCTGCAGAGCTGGATCCAGGGGGAGTTTTATTTCCTGCTGCTTTGCACAGCCCCAAACCAGGATGTCTGAAGCCACTTAATGAGCAATTCCCTTCTCTGCTGCTTCAAACACTCACCCCAAAGGCACAAGGATTAAGTCCCCAACACCTTTCCCCTGCCCCGGCCAGGGGTCCTGGCTTGGCCTGGCCACCACTGCCATCTCCTGGCTACATCCCCCCTGCACTGCTGGAGCTGCGGCTGCCTGCAGAGGGGAATTCTTAATTGCCCAACAGCAATTAGGGCAGGAGGCAGATAAAACCCTTCCCCAGGGTGGAATGTATGGCCCCGTTAGAGAACAGATCTGTCCCTTTGGATCCTACTGGTCCTACATCCTGGTGGAGCCCTTGCAACCCTCATGTGAGATGGGAACTCATCTGTACCAGGGCTTGGCCAGCCAAATTTGGGTGGAAAAGCATCTTTCTTGATGAGATGAAGGGAATAAATCCCCTTTCCTAGGGTTGGGAGTGTGGGAGACACAGCCCTGATCCCAAGGGGGTGGTGGCCAAGTGCTGGCACCACACACAGACACAAGGATGAGAGGAAACAACCTCAGGTTGCACCAGAGGAGGTTTAGATTGGATATTAGGAATTATTTCTTCAAGGAAATGGTTGTCAAGCCTTGGAACAGGCTGCCCTAGGGCAGGGTTGGAGTCACCATCCTTGGAGGTGTTTAAAAGATGTGTAGGTGTGGCACTTGGGGACATGTTTTAGTGATGGGCTTGGCAGTGCTGAGTTAATGGGTGGACTCAATAATCTTAATGGATTTTTCCAACCTAAACCATTCTGTGATTCCATAGAAGGAGGGTTCTGTGTCTTCCCACACGTCTTCATGCCAGACCCTGTCCTCCCTCAGCTCAGGGTCCAGCGACCTCTTTGTATCCGTAAAGCACCTGATACTTAACAGACACAAAAAAATCTGGCAAAGGCTTTAATTCTCAGGAATCATCTGGATTTGACAACAGGGCTGGTGCAGCAGCCTGTGGATTATGCAGGGAGAGCTCCCACCTCTCGCAGGGAATAAAGGGGAAGTAATAAACGTAAGAGGATTTTGAATACAGCAGCAATTTTACGGCGATGCGGGGAAGCAAGGACATCGCTCTGCCCCGTGTAATCCTGAGAGCTCACTCTGGTGATGTTTATATGACAACGACCAAAGATGTGACAGCTCCTGGAGGCAAACCCCAGCCCCTGTTCGTGCAAGACACAGCAGAGATGAAATCCCCATCAATCAAGTCCCACCAATTCAGGATGGCCCCTTGAGCAAGTCTCCCTCTCGTTTACAGCAAGAGTCTGCAGCAGAAGCCTCAGACATCATCAGTTCTCCTCCTCCTCCCGGATGACCCTGGACAAAAATACATCAGGCCCTGGCAGAGCTGTCAGGTTGGGATTCCAACCCCGGAGTCCATCCTGGAGATGAGATGGGTGCAAGCGTTTGCTCCCTCTTAGTGACCTGTGCAAAGGGCTGTCCTGAAGCAAAGTTGATTTTCTGAGCACATCGCTGCAGAAAGAACTTGAAACCCTGGGAGCTCCCTGGTCAGCGTGGATTTCACCCCACCTGGAGTCCCTGAGTACAGCCAGACCTGTCACTGCTGTGCCTCACCACGTGCCTGCTCTGCTGGGAACCCCAGAGATGGGAACAGGAGGGTGATGCAGGAGGGACATCCCTGCTGTCCTCAGCACTGGGGGTGTGGGAGGAGTGCTGTGGGTGGGACACGTCCTGCTCCTTGTGGATGTGCTCACCTGAGCCAGACCTTGGGTCTTCCTTAATCAGCAGAAATTTGGGCCACATAGTCCGTGGTGTGATTTCTAAAGGTGAAGGATGAATCCATCTCCGTTTAGACTTGACCATCCTTCCGGATGAAGGAATGCTGCCCATCCTGTCCCTGGCCTCAGCCTTGCCCTGGTTTGTCTCTCCCTGCAGGTGAGCACCCGAGAGCTGCGGCGCAAGGACGACGAGATGAAGAACATCCGAGTCAATGCCCTGCTCCACGTGGGGGCCATCGTGGCTGTGGACATCTTCTTCCACTTCTTCTACATCCTCACCCTCCCTTCCGACCTGAAGTTCGTGAACCGCCTCTCGGACTGGTCCTTGGGTGAGTGGCCGTGCTTGGGCACGTTCACCCCTGTACTCAGCTCCAAGGCAGTGGTGAGTGATCCAGATCTCCATCCACCTTCCTTGAGAGGCTTTGGGAATGCCTGTGTTGGACAGGTTTGAGTAAAAACCCCTCATCCTCCCGCTGGCCACACACACAGAGATGGGATTGGGCAGCCCTGGAAAGCACATAGTGCTGGTCTGATCTTTTCACAGGGTAAATTGTTCAGTTTGGGGTTTAGGAAGCTGAGCACCAAGACATTTTTGTTGCTTTTGGACTGGAAGGGAGCTCAGCACCTCCAAAAAATCAGCAGGACACAGCAAACCACGTGCAGCAAGGCAAAGCCTGATTGCATGTAAGGAATGCTGTCCATAGACTGGTCAAACACTGGGATAAGTGCCCAGAGGGGTTACAGATTATCCCAAAAGAGTCATATTCAACACTTAAATGGACAATGTCCAGAGCAACATGATCTCTCTTTAAAGCTGGGTGTTCTCCAAGCAGGGCTGGACTAGAGACCTACAGAAGGCAAATTCCCAGGATAAGCGATGGTACAGCTCTGGCCTTCAGCTGGCAGCTGGATGGAGGATTCCAGCTGGTCAAAGCCATGTCTGATGGCAGCATTTCAGACACCACCACACAGCAGAGGACAAGTAGGGGCTGGAGGAGCCTCATGTCACTCCAGAGTGGCGGCTGGAGGCCAGGATAAAATCCTAACACAGCTGGGATGTCACTAACATTGATTTAGGGTGTCCCAAGAGTCCTGGATGGACTGATCCCATGTTACTCCAGAGGGAGCTGAGCTCTTCTGACTGACCACACCTGCCTGGCCCATGGTGGGAGCATCCCTTAATCTGGGAGCTGGATCCCACCACCATTGGGGCATTTTAGCAGCTGTTTGCAGAGGCATTTGAAATCTGTAGTGGTTGTTCCTGCAGGGTTTGTTTCCCGGTGTTAGACACCTCTTTAAATCAGAGGTTCTGGGCCTGGCTCTGCTGTAGCATTCCCCTGGAGCAGGGGGAATTTTGGTGGAGGTGCCAATAAAACCTCAGAGGTCAGACCTGAGAATGGTGATGAGTTCATCACAGCTTAATAAGCCTCAGAGGGAAGGCACAATGATGGAATAAATGACTGTAAAAACAGAATTTCTTGGACTACCAAGACCAATAAGCAGTTTTCTCCCAAATACCCTGAGAAGAGATTGCCCTTTGGTTCAAGCCTCTTAAAAAACTTCATTTTAAGAGATTTGCTGGTCCAAGACAGCAGTTAGTGTCTTCTTGATGTTGTATTTGTTGCAATAGACTCCATGCTCCCATTGGCCGTGACATTCCCAGAAATCCTGGTGCATTCTGTGTTCCTTTTCCCCCGTTTGACTCCCATTTTTGCTCCAGCTGGCCTGGCCTACTCCAATTTGGTGTATGACTGGGTGAAAGCTGCTGTCATGTTTGGGGTCATCAACACCATCGCCAGACTGGACCACCTGGACCCACCCCAGCCCCCAAAATGCATCACCATGCTCTACATCTTTGCCGAAACGTGAGTACTCCATGAGCATGAACGAAGAGGGTTTGAGAACCTTCATGGAGGGGAGGACACCTGGGCTGTCCTGGGCAGCTGGTCTGGGAGTTGGAGACCACCTGAAATTATAGTCTAGACCTGGCCACAGCCTAGGGAAATATTCTTAGGCAGGGAGAAATAGATAAGGAAAAACGTTAAACCACGTCTCTGGTGGCATCTGTCCAAGGAAGGAGCCTGGAGGACTTCTGTGAGCAAGGTCCAAGTTGTGCCTTGCCAGGGAATTGGGTGTTTTCTCTGTTTTAACAGGGTTTTATTGTCATTGTGTGTTTTAACGCGTCCTTATCTTGTTTTAGGCATTTTGACAGAGGGATTAATGACTGGCTGTGCAAGTAAGTGTCCAATTGACCACCTCTAGTCTGGTTTAGGGTCTTCTCTTCCATCCCAGAGCAATGAAGCATCACATGCTGTTCATCCCAAAGCTGAAGTGTCCTGTCTTCTGGATAAATCCCACTATTTGCTCTGTTTAACCCCAAATTTGTTGAATTGTACAAAGAGCAACAGCCCCCTCCTCCAAAGCTGGGAATAAAAGAGTCTTGTCCCAAAATCCCTTTAAGTCTGATGGGTTTAGCATTCCCTCAGAGAAGAAAGAGCCAGGTTTCTATTTCTCCGGGAGGAAAGGGGAACTGAGTCCTGTAGCTCCATCCACATCTCCCTCGGCCCTTCACCTCCCTTCAGCCATGAGTTCACCCCAGCAAACCTGTACTGAGAGAGGTGGCTGCTCTGTGATAAAACCCTGAGCACCAGCAAGTCTGAGAGAGCCTGCAGCTCTAGAGACCCCAAGTTTTAGCAAGTTTTACCTGCCAGAGGGGGAAAGGTGGATATTTTTTCCTCGAGTATTTGTAGGTTTGTAGGAACACCGGTCACAAGCGGTTGGGGCACAGCAAAAATCAGTTTATTGCCAGAACGTGTCAGCAGAACACCCTTCCTGTTTTACTGGGGTGTCCTGGACTGACCTGCCTGTGAGGAGCTTGGGAGAAGAGACTCCAGAGGGGTCTCCCAGATTGCAGGGAGCACCAACCACCTTCCCTGGCCCTTAGGTACGTGTATGACCACATTGGAGAGAACCACGACAACATCCTGAAGGAGCTGGTGGCCAGCATCAGCACCTTTGCCATCACCACGCTGTGGCTGGGGCCCTGTGAGGTCGTTTACATCTGGTCTCTCGTCAACTGCTTTGGCCTCAACTTCGAGCTGTGGGTGCAGAAGTTCTTCCAGCTGGGGCCCTTTGCCAAACTGGAGGTGAGGAGCTGGGCTGCAGCGGGGATGGGGAGAGGTCAAGGGGGCTGTGGACAAGCTCTGGTGCTGGAAAATACGGGAGGGAGCTCATGCTGGTTTGTAGGAGTCAGATTTTCAGCTGACGATGAAGAGCAGAACCCCCGAGGATGCCAGGGAGCTCCATGGCCTGGCCTCCTGTGTGGAGACTTGAAGCTCTTTTCCTGTGGCCTTTAAAATCATGGAATCATTAAGGCTGGAAAAGACCGTCAAGTCCAGCCGTCAACCCAGCACCACCACCGTGTTCACCACTAAACCACATCCTTAAAAATCCACACCTTTTTTTGGACATTTCCAAGGATGGAGAATCCTTGGGATCAGCCACTGAGCTGTGCAAGGGAAGCACGGTCCTGGTGCTCTGTGTCCCTTCATTTTATGGCCTTTGTCACCCACCCAGGGCAAACTCCTGCCCCTGTGACGCTTCACAGGAAATTTAGGTTGGGGTAGAGATTCCAGAGGGAAAACCAAGGTCCAAGAGAAGCAGGAATGCAGCTCCAATGAGGCATCCAAGTGCCACAGATGGACACAAAATATGAGGTCTGTCCTTGGGAATATGTTTATGCATATGGGGAATATTCTATGGGGAATGTCCATATTCTGTGATCCTATGGGGAAATGTTTATGTATTTCCTTATGGGAATAATTTGTTCTTCCTGTTCTACAAAGCATCTTGGCATTCTCAGTGGTTTTAATCTGATTTCTTTTAAAAGCAAGTGTTTAGATGCTGGAACAAATAATTTTTAAAACACTCCAAAGCTTAGTGCCCTGTCGCTGTTTGGGACCAAGGTGTCTCAGGGACATACTGGAAACAAAACTTAGGGAACTCCATCCTGGAAACAATTATGTTCCTTATTTCTTTTTCCCAGTCTAAAGTCCGGAGGTCCTAAACTGGTTAAATAAAGATCTATTTTGAATAAAAACCGTGGAGAGCACTCTTCCCGTTTGCTCTCCTTGTTGAACTCCTAATCAGATTAAGGCTCTCGCAGGCAGTGAAATCTCCTTCCCTGCAGCACCACAATTCCCAGCACTAAGTGGCCTGGGGATTCACCGTGCTCTTTGAAGGCTACTATAAACTCCTTCCCTGCTCCACTCACAGCAGCTGATCCTGAAGATTATGTGCCAGTGACAATTTCACTCTGCTGCTGTCATTAGTTTCGAGCTTTTGGTTTTTTTTTTTTTAACTCCTAAGAAACTATTTTTACCAGGACCCAGGAGTGATTTGAATGTAGGGCTAATAATAAGCCTGGGATACAACAGATTCTTCTGCCTTGAGGAGTGGCTTACCCAAGGCAAGAGGTGGAGAAAGCAGGACTCAACCATTTCATTTTAAAGGGGCTCTGAGAGAACTGGAGAGGGGCTTGTGACAAGGATGTGGAGGAACAGGAGAAGGAGCAATCGATTTACACTGACAGAAGGCAGGGTTAGATGGGATCTTGAGAAGAAATCCTTCCCTGGGAGGATGGGGAGGCCCTGGCACAGGGTGCCCAGAGAAGCTGTGGCTGCCCCTGGATCCCTGGAAGTGTCCAAGGCCAGGTTGGACAGGGCTTGGAGCACCCTGAGATAGTGGAAGGTGTCCCTGCCCATGGCAGGGGGGGGCACTGGATGATCCTTAAGGTCCCTTCCAACTCAAACCATTCCATGTGTCTGTGATTCTCCAATTATTATGAAACTATTTAACATCTTGTCCTTACCCATGGGACCCAGTCCAGAGTCCCTCAAGCACCACAGCCGAAGTTTTGCCTTGTTCTTGTATTTCTTTGTCCCAGAGTCACTAAAGGCTGCTCTGTTTTTTGCCTCTTCTCTGGGATCCCAGCTGGAGTTTCCTGGAGCTGCACCGGTCACCCCCTTTCCTTACAGACCCTTTTCCCTCTGCTCCTCTCTCCTCCACAGGCCAAACTGTCAGGGGCCATGTCTCGGCGGATCAGGGCAGCTTTTGGGGCAGTGAACTTCTGGGCCATTGTCCTCTACAACATCCTGGCCCTCAACAGCCTGGAGTTTGCACTGCTGGTGACCAAGAGGCTCCTCGTGCTGGGTAAGGTGCTGCCAGCCCTCCCCACTGAGAGACCCCTGTCTTAACTGGGGGAGGACACTGGTCCAGGAGTTGAAGACTGGGATTTTGAGTCCTTGTGGGTTCAAAGTGTCCCGGCCACTGGCTTGTGATGTGGCTGCTCCAACTGTCCTTAATTCTTATACAAAAAGTGCAGGCAGTGGTTTCTTAGCCCTCAGGCTCCTCATTGAATGTTCTGGGCTACCAGCTGCCTTCCAGGTGTGCTTGTACAGCTCCTGGCACAGCCTGATGCTGGTTTAGGCTCCCTGGAGCTCTGCAAAGGTCACATTCACCTCATCAAGCGGGGTTGAGGCCCTGCCTGTGAAATGGTCCCCTTGCTGGAGAAAGGGATTTACTCATCCTGCCTCATTTCCTCTGCTTTGGCAGGCATTCCTGCATCATCCTCCGGGTGACAGGTACAAATCCTCATCCTGCACTCTGCACATTTCTAATCAGTGGATTGTGGCACTATTTTGAAGTCTTCTTGAGCTGCCCAGGGTATAAATAACCATCCTCTCCGGGATGGGGCTGGCGTGGGGAATGGATAATGTCACGCTCTGGGCTCGGTGTGCCAGGAGTGCCTGCCCGCTGAGCTCGCTGGCTTTTGCTGGTTGCATTATTCATTGCAGAGGTCCTGTTTTAGCAGGAACAAACCCTGGATCCACCCCTCTGCTGTGGAGACCGGATTTGTGATTGCAAACACCGTCAGACCCTTCCTAAGTGGAGGGAGAGCTCCGGGCTCTGTCACTGACGTGGGTGACAAAAATATGTATTTTCCTGGGCGGACACTGTGTCCTCACTAAGTACAGGACAAGGCTGGGGTTGATCCTCAGCATCAGTGGGGCCCAAAGCTTCCAGAAGGTCACAGTGTTGAACAGCAATGGACATGGGTGGGTTCAATGGGCAGAAAATCAACCAAAATGTCTGAACTTAGGGAGCAGAAGGATTTTTGGGGGTAAGAGGGGCTCGAAGCCCCTCCAGCATGTCCCCACATTAGCTGCAGTCCATGGTGCCTTGGTGGGCTCAGGCACCAAGCTGAGTTTCATCTAAAATCTGATCCTGGGGATTTCCCTCTTGGTGAAGCCACGGGGATGGATCTATGACGAAAAATGTCATTGGCCATCATGAGCTTGTGGCACCTCCCAAACCCACCTGAGGGGCAGCTGTGCTGGTGAAGAATTGGCCTTTTTGGACGAGCTAACAGGCCCTGGATGACCATATCTCCCTCCCTGCTCTAGGTTTCCCTGTCAGCACCTTGTCCATCTGGTTCATCACGTACTGTGGAGTGCAGCTGATCAAGGAGCGCGAGCGCATCCTGGCCATCGAGGAGGAGGAGAAGGGTGACAAGGCCAAGGTGGAGTAGGGGAGGCACCAGCAGGCTTGTCCCAAAGCCTTGTCTCCCTCCCAGCCACTGCTGCCAGGCCAGCCACTGGCCAGGGCTCTCCAAGCCCTCCTGACAATCGGACTGCTGTAGCTCATCCACACAGAAGTCACCTGGAAGGCACAGGTCACCCCCTTGCTGCAGGAAAGATTTTCCATCAGGCACAGTGGGCGTTTCACAGGCTCCCCAAGTGTGGCAGGATGCTGAGGCAGCTCCCAGGACACTTCTTTCATGCCAGAGCCACCCCCATCGTTTTTCTGACCCTCTGATATTGTGCAGGCCCAGAGATTTCACTCCCTGCTTCCCACAACACTTGGTCCACCAGCACTGGGCTCTTCCACAGCCCATGTCTCCCAGAGGAGACTCTCCAGGTCCCATGGCTGGAGGTTTTAGGGCCTTGCACTGCTGGATCCAAGAATGATGTGACCACCACGACCACCCTGCTGTGACACATGTCCTGGGACTCAAGCCAAACTCCACCTCCGTTTTTTTTTATATGCCACGGACAAAGGTCTAAGCTCACATTCCTGCCCATGGCTGAGGTACAGAACGTGCTGTAGCCAACCCTTGCTCATCTCCAGCCACCCATCCCTTTCCTCAGCTGCCTTTGGTGTGCACAGCCCATGGCTGTAGGGCTGAGTGAGCACACAGGTAAATACAACCAAAGGAGAAAAACCCCTAATGGAGGGCAGGGACTTCGGGCTGGGTGGTGGAGGGAAAGTCCATGGGAGACTCCTTGGAGAAGTAGACTTTGGGAGTGTGTGAAACACGGTGCCTTGGGGGAAAGGTGGGTTTGTAACTGGAAAATAGCTCTGGCTCTCTTGCACTTTAGAGTAACTCTCAGTGGCCTTATGTCTGAGTCATGTCAGTGTTTGGTGAGGGCAGGATCCAGACCCCTTTGCCACAGGGGCCGAGACGCTTGGTGCATCCCTGTGGGTGAAACAGGATGGGTTCCTAGCCAGCTTTCAGCTCTGCCAAAGTAATTTGTGAAGTCCCTGATAAATGTCACTTATTTATGTAGCCAATAAATGTTGGATGACTCTGGCACCTGCTGCTCATCCCTGCTGTGCTGCAGGTGACACCCCCAGCCACCAGAGCTGAGAGGACAAGGATCTGTTTGCAGGTCCTCATCTGCCCCCCAAAAGAGTCACCCAAGACGTTTCTGACTTCAGCAGAAACCCACCTTGGTGGCATCACCAGCCTGAAGGTTGGGTTGCAGCTCGATTCATACTCACCTTTATTTTGACTCTGCTTTTGGATGTATGTTGGGCCTGTGGCCAGCAAACTGTCACCCACATGGGTTTTGGGTTAGAAGCCAGGTTGGTTTTATTTCTGGGAGCCTGACCAGCAATGCTGGGAGTAAGGGGCAGGTATTGTGCCTTGGGGACATCTTGTCCCATCCCCAAAACCTCTCCAGCTGCCAGGCACATCCCTTTTTGACACATCTGTCACTGCTGGACTTTTTGTAGGTGTTTCTTGGCATCTCCATTATTTCAGATTTACTTTTTCCATCAAAACATCTCTGCCACCATGTGCTTCCTGCAGGGTTAAATTCATCTCTTACCCTCCGTGGGGGTGTCCTTGCACAGGTGGCACCACCCTGAGGTGCTGAGACCGAGGGCTCTGTCACTGTGGTGCCCCAGCTCAGGTCTGTGGCTGCCTGGGAGGACAGAGTCACCTCCCAGTGTCCAAGTGGATGACTCACATGGCAAAGCCCAGTGACTCTGCACTGCCCTCCTGACTTGGATACTCCAGGAGAGAAAATAGCCCATTCACTAAGGGTCTATATTTACCCAGCAGCTGCATCTACTGAAGCTGCCAGAAGGAGCTAATCTTAGACACCAGCCCAGCGAGTGATTTGTTAGAGACACTTCACGGGAGAATCTGGGCTTTGCCCTCCTCTTCCAGGAGTTATCCCTTCAGCTTTCACTGCTCTAACAAGCCCGGGAGGTCTGGTGGGCCAGGAGCACCCTGGTGCTATCTCAACCAGCTCAGCCTTGCACAGGACACCCTCAGCCTTACTGAATGCTTCTGTAGGATGGGATTTATCCACTGCTCAGCTCTCTGGAGAAGAGCATCTCATCCGCTCTGATTATTGCCTGCCCCTTCATAAAACTCAACCAAGAAGCCAAGAAAAGCAATTATTTATTGCAATTACAAATCCCAGTTAATAGCCATGCACGGGGCACTTTCTTGTTCAGCCTGACATGGCTGAAATTCCTGCATTCGTCCTTTTTGTTCCAACATTTTGTATAGGAGGGAATGATCTTGCAACACTGCATCCCTTCAGGATGTATCCATGTATCCTCACTGTCGTGGCTTAATCCCTCACAGTTTCTCACTCACTCACTCACTCACTCACTCACTCCCCATAAGGAGGAGAATCAGAAAGAAAAGTTAAACTGATAAATCTGTTGAGATAAGAACAGTTTAACATTTGAGACAAAACATAATGGTGATGATAATAATAATGACAAGGAGAAGAGAAAGAGCAGCAGAACCCAAGAGAAACAAGTGATGCACAACACAGCTGCTCATCACCCGCTGACTGACACCCAGTCTGTCCCCAGAGAGCAAATCGGCTCCCTCCTGGGTAATTTCCACAATTTATACACTGGGAATGATGTTCTGTGGTATGGAATATCCCTCTGGCCAGTTTGGATCAGCTGTCCTGGCCACGCTGCTTCCCTTTTGGTGCAACTCCTCACTGGCAGAGTGCGAGACACAGAAAATCCTTGACTCGGGGTGAGAACGACTCAGCAAGAGCCAAAACATGGGTGAGTTATCAACATTATCCTCATCCTAAATCAGGAAAAACACAGTGCTGTACCAGCCACTGGGAGGAAAATTAACTCTGTCCCAGACAAAACCAGGACATTCACCCTCTCCCGTGTCCTGGGGGGACTATTGCCCACTTGGGGACACACTTAATGAGTGTTGGAGTCCACTGGTCATTGGAAATCCCTGGCTATGGCCCTGTCAGATCTTGGGGACAGTGCACACAGGCTCTTGGAAAACCAGGGCTGTTTCCCCAAGCCTTGGAGCTGCTCCAGCTGCTGGGCAAAACCACTGAAGCCCATGGAGTCCCCAGGGCAGGTTTGGGACCAGCACAGTGCCTTTTCCCTGGGTGAAACACAAACCTGGCAGATGCCAGAGACCCACCAGGTCTCAGAGCTCCTCTAGGAAGGGCTGTGGCTGCATTTTAGCAGTGGCATCTCATGGGGTGGGGAATAAGGAAGCAAAACTGGGATGGCAGCACAACGAAAACAACGCAGGGCTCAAGGGAGATTAAAGGCAGAGGGCGGGGGGAAATCCCAGCTGGTGGCACAACAACACAGGATTAAACCCGGCATGGCACAGAGCTAATGCAGAGGGAGCAGAGAGGGGAGGATGGGGATGTCCAGCCCCACATGTCAGGGAGCAAAGATTCCTGAAGTTCGACCCAGTTCAAAGATCAGCACTCGGTGTTTGATCCCGTCACAGATGAGCAGCACAGAAGAGCTTATGATGTGAGCTCTGAAAACAGCTTGTGATTATTTCCCTGCTGTATTGGTACTTCCCAGATGCTGCTGGAACCACACCAGTACAGAAGGGCTTCATACCAGTATAGCTCCCTCCCTCGTCCCACTTCTAGAGATAACCATCATGGCGATTTCTATAAATACATCCGTGCCAGGGTAAGGGGTTCTGTGGCTTTAAATACACCGAGAATAGTGGCTAATATTTTTTCATAGACTTAATTAAATTGTTAATTAAATCTGTGCCATCACTGAGTGTCAGGCAGCCCAGAGGGTCCACAGTAAGAGATAAAACAGATTCATGCACAAGTTTTACTATAGGTATAAATAATTACAGCTACTCTGCTCGCCCATGTCTGTCAAAACTAATTTGCTTCTTTGTGAGCTCTGTGGGAACAGCTGGACCTGGACTGGCAGTTTCAGGGCCCATGGGACTTCCTAGACATCCATGGGCAGGCAAGCAGGACACAAGACCCACTGGAGAACTTGGCCACTATGGAGCATTGGTTCCAGGCCAGGCAGGTTGTCCTGCTGTGGCTCTAGACTTCATCATGGGGGTGATGAACCAGAAGGCCTGAGCAGGGGACTCTCAATTTACTAGGAGATATTTGTGTTTAGATGTCTTAATCTGTGAGTTGAAGCCCACCACTGCATTTCCTTTACTTCTGCTCTGCCTCAGACACTCTCTCTGTCAGCAGGATCTAGGAAAGATGGATTTATTGGTGCCAAGGTGCCCAGAGACTGTGCCACTGGGACCCATTTGCATGTATGACAGAGTCCAGAACCAATGAGGCTGGAAAAAAGCTCTGGGATTGACTCCAACCTATGATTGAACCTATCGTGCCATCCAGACCATGGCACTGAGTGCCACATCCAGTCTTTTCCTTAAACACCTCCAGGGACAGTGACTCTACCACCTATTGAAGGGAAAAAGAGCCATCCCTCTCCCATGGTCCTCAAATCTCCTGCTTTAGTGAGAATTTTAAAATAATTTCCAGCACAGGTCTCATATCCCTTATAGGGCTGCAATTAAACAGCTCTGCTTCCATTTCCCACCCCCTTCCAGACCCCTGAAAAATGACTCTAGAGGAGAATAAAGGACAAACCTGTGCAGCAAAGCAGCCCTGGGCGGGAGCTGGCTGGAGCTGAGGATGCCACAAAGCCCACATAAGACCCTCCCTTAGCGCATCTTTCCAGCTTTGACTTCACAGGCTATTTTTAGCACAGCTAAAGGTCTAGCACTTTTGAAGCAGCCCGTTTAGCATCATCAGGAGGAAGTCCCAGCCTTGCCACCCATGACCCAAAAGGCAGATTGGGCTGTTAGATTCACCCAGAGGCCGCTTCCCAAGCCCATGGGTCGCACGCTTCCCCCGTGGTGTCACAGCGGTGAAACCTCCTGCTCCCCCCGTGGTGACTCATGAGCTGACAGACCCTTCCTGAATTACTGAGGCTGGAATTACAGCTGTTCCCCCGGCCCCCTCCCTTCCTCCTTGTCCAATGTGTCATATTAAAGGGTGATCGGCTTACACATGCTGCAGTATGGATTCCTTAAGCTCTGCAGTGCTGTGTCTATATATAAAGCCCCGAGCTGGAAACTGAAGTACACAGACAGCTGGGAGCATAGCGAGCGTTTCACATTCCCAGTGTGCCGACGGTCTGGGAGCCCGTGAAGCTGCGAGCCCTGCTTTGAGCAAGTTTCTTTACTCAGGTATAGATATAGCCAATATTTATCCATAAAAGAGGGATTGTGGAAAAGAACGAGCGGTTACTCGTCGCCATGGGTTTGCCTCTTGATCAAGTGGAAGAATTGCGTCTCTACCAGCAAACTCTTCTCCAGGATGGACTCAAAGACATGTTGGACCACAATAAGTTTCTGGACTGTGTCTTAAAAGTCAAAGGGAAGGAGTTTCCCTGCCATCGGCTGGTGCTGGCAGCCTGCAGCCCGTATTTCCGGGCGATGTTCCTCTCAGACATGGAAGAGAGCAAGAAGAGGGAGGTCAGCTTGGAAGATGTCGATCCAGATGTCATGGGCAAGATCCTCCATTACATCTACACCTCTGAGCTGGAGATCACCGAGCAGAACGTGCAGGACATTTTCTCTGTGGCCAACATGTTCCAGATCCCCTCCATCTTCACCGTGTGCGTGTCCTTCCTGCAGAAGCGGCTCTGTCTCAGCAACTGCCTGGCCATCTTCCGGCTGGGACTGATGCTGGATTGCGCCCGGCTGGCCGTGGCTGCCCGGGATTTCATCTGTGACCGATTCGCGCTGGTGTCCCGGGACGAGGAGTTCTACCAGCTCTCCCCCGATGAGTTGATTGCCATCATCTCCAGTGACTCCCTCAACATCGAGAAGGAGGAGAGTGTCTTCGAGGTGGTGATGAAGTGGGTGGGGACCAAGGACCGTGAGAGCCGGCAGAAGGCCTTGCCTGTCATCTTCGAAAGCATCCGCTTCCGCCTCATGCCCAACGACTACATTACGGACCACGTGGAGAAGCACGCCATGGTCAAGTCCAGCCCAGAGCTGCTCAAGAAGCTGCAGATGGTGAAGGATGCCCAGAAAGGCAAATTCACTGTGGTGAAGAAGAAGAAAGTGAAGAAGAACAGTGAGAATCAAGCGAAGGAGAATGTTGTCAATGGAGCAGTAGATGAAGGGGAAGGCACAGAGGAGGAGGCTCTCCCTGGGATCTTGAATGACACGATGCGCTTTGGGATGTTCCTCCAGGACCTTATTTTCATGGTGAGCGACAGTGGGGCAGTGGCCTACGACCCCAGTGCCAACGAGTGCTATTTTGCCTCCTTGTCTACTCAAATCCCAAAGAACCACATCAGTCTGGTGACCAAAGAGAATCAGATCTTCATTGTTGGAGGACTGTACTACAACGAGGACAACAAAGAGGACCCCATGAGCTCCTACTTCCTACAGGTACTACCTTTATCTTTTGTTTGTTTCTTTGACCACTTGGGAGCATCATCAGGCTTTAGCTTCCATGTAAGGCCAGAAATATTTGTTGTCGCATGATGTTAAAATGAAAGTTGTAAATGAAGGAGAAGTATCTGACTTGCTTTACTAGAGGTTCTTCTCACTTTATTTTTAAGGCAGATGCCACTGAGGGGTGGTTCTGGTTGAGGAAGAAGGTTTGAAGGAGTAGGAAACAGGAATGAGCCTTCCTGATCCGAATCCTGAAGAGAGGATTGTTTAGAACAGTGAATTTGGCCCAGCCCTGGCTGCCATAGGGTTCACAAACTGGGAGGTTTGTGGTATCAGACCCAGGTTCTGCTTTGCATCTCCTGTATTCCCTGGTTATGAGCCCCAGCAAAACCCAAGGGTGACGCTGCCAGGTGCCAAAAAAGGAGCAGCAGCAGCAGCAGCCACAGAGCAAACACCGCAAGGACACAGGCCGTGTCCCTGCCTCCCAACATGTGCCCCGTTCCCAGTGCTGTTCCTGCCCCTGGAGATGGGTTTGTTCCAGCTCAGAGTCTCTGCCTCGGCCATTTCCACTCTGTGAGGGGGAAACCACCATGTGGTATCTTTGGGGATACTCCTCAGGAAAAGTGGCTGTTCTAGCTCAGCAGTGACCAAACTGTGGCTGGATTGAGCTGTACAGGCAATCTGAGACCCAGCCTGGGCTGTAGCCCAGATTTCTTTCCCTGTAGACAGCTAAGGCAAGGCGCCTACCCTTCCTGCTGACCCCGAGGAATCCAGTAAATCCTCTGTTCTTCCTCCCATACTCAGAAATACTCTTTTTTGTTCCTCTCCGTGGCTCAAGTCTTCTGGGAAGGAACAATAACGTGTCCCAGGCTCACATCTTCTGGGGGAAACAATAACATCTCCAGGCAGAAAGGATTAAATAGGAGTGGTTGCCAAGTTGAGACACAGAGCCCTGATCCCTCCCTTGACTCGTTGCCCTCATCAGTAGGGCTGCACATCATGCAGGGACCATGCTTGTCCTCACCTGGAAAGGGACAGGAGGTTGTGCAGGCCAGATGAAGTCCAGGGAATGAGAAGCCAGGAGGGAGAACCCCTATCTCTAGAAAGCAGGAGGGAGTGGGAAAGCTGTGGAAATGCTGGGAGTGTCCTGTTTGAGATACAGCCTTTCACACTGGACAATCCATGACAGCAGAGATGTGTCCAACCCCGTCAGTCACCTGTGCAGAGCAGGCAGATGCATTCAGCCCAAACCTGTGCCTAAAGATCAATCTTCCCAGCAGAGGTGGAGCAGGGTCCAGAGAGATCACAGAACCTCCAGAGAATCCTCGAATGGCCTGGGTTGGGAAGGACCTTGAAGATTGCCTAGTTCCAAACCCCTGCCATGAGCAGGGACACCTTCCACTAGACCAGGTTGCTCAGAGCTCCATCCAACCTGGCCTCGAACACTTCCAGGGGCAGGGCAATGTCCTTGGAAACATTCCTTGGAAACATTTAATATTTGACTCCACAAAGCCCTGGCAATCTTCTCTAACTCCAAATCTGTGCCCCCTTGAACATGGAGGACCTCTTTGGAGGTCCTTCAACCCCAAATACTCTGTGATTCTAAGTGGCAAACAGCAAGATTTCTCTATTTAGCTCCCAGTTTGCCACTGACTCAGTGGCAAATACCTTGAGCATCGCGGGGCCAATTTTAGCTCTTCCCCACAAGAAGGGTCCCTTCACGTGTCCCCATGTCACTTGTGCTTGGGAGAATCAGAAAAGTCCTGGGGTTGGAGAGCTCAATCAGTTTGCAAATGTTTAATTTATTACATCGGTGTCATTATGCAGCTCACAGTTTCTGTATGAGTAAGAGAGGTTTTGAGCCCTTTTTTTCAGCTCATACAGCATATTTAAACATGCAGTTCTATGACAAGTTCTTGAACCACTGTGCCACAGCTCCCTACACCTTCTAGCTGTTTCTATCCTCCCAAATTTCACATTCCCCCTGCTGAAGCCAGGGCTGTTAGGTTAGGGATAATTTAGATTTAAGGACAGGCAACAAAATATAAAAATGCTGATAAATCCCAGGGGCCTTGCAGATTTTGATAGGAGCAAAATTATTCCATTGACATTTCGGATGGAAAAGGGTATCCTTTCTTTGTCACTTACAAGATTTATGACTCGAAAACAATGCTGAATCCATCAAGAAGCAGGAACCATCCTGATGACTGAACTGCTCAGGGTTGCACTATAAATAACACATGTGTGGACCACAGCTTACAGAGAGACAAAAACCACAGGCACCCAGCTGAGGCAGAGTCTTTGGAGCCAACCCACGAGGCTGAAGCTCTTTGGCCTGAGCCCACAGCAGACAGTGTTCCCAGGCAATGCTGCGTCACAGCTTCATCCTGCAGTCCCACAAAATTGGCTGCAAGATAACTCTCCCTCCTCTATCAAGCTACATTAATTTTTTTGCCCCAGTTCCCATTAAGCCACAGTTCTCAGAGTCTTCAGTCTCAGATTTTTTTTTTTTCTGGTGGGAGATGAGACAATGCCTTGATCTGCAGATGTCCAAGGATTTGGTGATCTGATCCAGCAGCTTGCTCATCTGTCAGATGGGTCTGGCACAATTTATCTGTGTAGCCAACATCACTGACCACCCTGTTACCTGGCAGAGAGGGAAAACACCAGGATGAAACACTGTGAGGTGTTCTACATATGAAAAGGTTCAGGAAAATTTCCAAGATTGAAATACTTCCACTCCTCCAGTCCCAGGAACAATCCATTGTAAGTCCAGCATGGAAATCTTTCACCCAGAGATGACCAAGCTTGTTCCAAGTTTGGAGCTTATCCCTCTCTGCAACTCCATAAAAGGAGGCTGTAGCCAGGTGGGGATTGGCCTCTTCTCCCAATGACAGGACAAGAGGACAAGGCCTCAAGCTGTACCAAGGGAGGTTCAGGTTGGGCATCAAGGAGAATTTTTTCACTGAAAAGGTGGTCAGACACTGAGATGGGCTGCCCAGGGAAGTGGTGGAGTCACCATCCCTGGAGCTATGCAAGAAATGACCAGACGTGGCACTCAGTGCCATGGAATTGACAAGAAGGTGACAGGTCAAAAGTTGGACCCAATGATCTCAGAGTTCTTCCAGCTTTAATGTGATTCTATAAAGTCCAGGCTTTGATGAATAGAACAGAATATGTTGGTGCAGACCCGTCTCTGCTCTTACACCTTGTCATAAAATGTTTATCATATAATGTGTGGCTTGGGTTTGCTCTCAGATCTCCCATCCCGCACCAGGTGACAAAGGCACAGCCACAGCAACATTGCAGAGTGCTGCTGGGGTGACCAAGCTGCACATGGGAACAGACTTCCCCCTCATCCTCTGGACCCTGACTTTTGATAAACAAATGGGTGTGGTGAGCACACACTAATGACCATATGTTCCCTTCCAGTACGACCATCTGGACGCAGACTGGCTGGGGATGCCCCCTCTGCCCTCCCCTCGCTGCCTCTTCGGCCTGGGAGAGGCAGAAAACTCAATTTTTGTGGTCGGAGGGAAGGAACTGAAGGAGGGAGAGAAGACCTTGGATTCGGTCCTGTGCTACGACCGGCTGTGAGTGCTCAGTGTGAGAGTGGGGCAGGAGAGGGGCTAGAGGAGAAGGTGGAGCAGCTGCCATGCAAAGTGACTCCAGCTCTCCAGGGTTCAAAAGGTTTGGGAGAAGGGCTTGAACTCTGTATCTGGATGCTGGGACTGTCTCGAGCTGTGCCCTGGGGCTCTGAGCTGCCTCACTCCAGCTGCTCTGTTTATTGAGCCTCCCAGAGATAGAAGCCTTTATGGGGATATTTTGTTATCTGGGACTGATATTAGTAGATGGTCATGTGAGACATGTACAGAGGAGTTTTTCCTTCTGCTAAACCTTCTGCTCTTGCCCATTGATTAAAGGTTCAGTGACAGTCACTGTGGTCTCACCAAAAGAGGTTTTGAACAGAAAAGCTTGTTTTTAAAATTTTCAGATGTGTCACAGAATGGCTCATCCTGATTGATATCAGGCTTAATATCCGATTATTTTTGGACAATGGGCTCTGACCCATGCTAGCTCATGAGCTTTATTAAAAGGCACCGTCCTGTTCTGCTCTCAGGAGACAGAAACTTCCAAAGCCTGCTGCTCTCTGCCCCAAAGAGACAGAGCAGCAGGCATCAACAAGCCTTTGCTTGGTTTATATTTAGCTGTGTGTGCTTCCAAGTCTGTTTTATAGGCAGAGATTTGAAACCAGTTCCATTCCCACAGAACTGGGCATTTATCTGCCCCTGCAGACTCTGGGAAAGAATTTGTTTGCCCCCTCTGAGTGCTATGGGGGTGGTTTGAATATCAGTTTGAAGCTGGTAGAGGTGTGATCAGCACTGCTTTATCTCTGGTTTTATTTGGTTGACATTATTGCAGCATTATTCTGATTGGCAGTGGCTGAACATGAGCCAGCCGCGGGCCCAGGTGGCCAAGAAGGCCAGTGGCATCCTGGATGTATCAGCAGGATTGTGGCCAGCAGAACCAGGGAAATGTTTCTGCCTTTGTGCTGGGCACTGGTGAGGCTGTACCTCAAATCCTGCAACCAGTTTTGGGCCCCTCATGACAAGAAGGACATTGAGGGGCTGGAGGGATCCCGGAGAAGGGAACAGAGCTGGGGAAGGGTCTGGAGCACCAGGAGCAGCTGAAGGAGCTGGGGGGGCTCAGCCTGGAGAAAAGGAGGTTCAGGGGAGCGTTATTGCTCCATACACCTACCTGAAGACCAAGAGTAGGGATACTGCAGAAAATAATGGATATTAGCACAAATATTCAGCATATTTTATTGTCACCCTGTTTTTAGGATGATAAAATTTACTGGCTGAGCCTGTCTCATTGCAGACCTTGTGTTTTTGAGATTGAGTCCAACTCTATGCTCACCTCTAGGACTGGGAAATGCCATGTCCTCTAAGTGTCACCCAGCAAGCTACAAATCTTTTTGCTTCCCATCTTTCTCTGAGCCAGGTCCTTCAAGTGGGGTGAAGCCGATCCCCTTCCCTACGCAGTCTATGGCCACGCAGTGGTATCACACAAGGATCTTGTCTACGTCATCGGGGGCAAAGGAAGTGACAAGTAAGTCAAAAAGCGAGAGAAAACCAAGGAGTCAATCCCCCAAACCAGTGGGAGTGCAGAGTTGGTACCTCCTCAACCTGGTTTAAGGAGGGCTGGATGGGTGGGGAGATGTGGATCCTTCCCTCTCAGCTCACCTTTGTGCCTGCAGCCCTTTCCAAAACCTTAGGAGGCCAACAGGGACATCAGGAAGGTGGCAGTGTCCTTACAGGAGAAAGAATGTATTGCCCCATCCCTGGTGGCATGCTGAATGGGGTTTTAAGGAAGCTTTAAGGAAGGTGGCCCTGCCCATGGGAGTTGGAATGAGACAATCTTTAAAGGTCCTTCAAAATCAAAGCATTCTGTGTTCCCTTTTGCTCAGAAAACAGTAAATGTCTCTCAGATTGGGAGAGGCACTGAAGAGCGAGAAGCCCCTTCGCTTTTAGGATCTCCTGTCTTGGACTCGTGGAGCAGAGTGGTCACAAAGCAAAATCCAGACGTGTATTTGCAACAGGAGGGAAAAACCTCATCCACCTTGACCCCATCCTGCCCTCCTGCAGGAGACGAGCTCAGCAGGAAAACCTTTCAGGAACATCACAGGGGCTGCCTTGCAGGGCACAAATGTGGGTGTTTGCAGAGCAAAAATTCCACAATCCAGCAAGGATTGGTCCTGCTTGGGAAGGGTTATGGTCTGAAAGGTGTGAATGTGAATACATTCACACTTCACACTGCCCACCTGGCGACAGGGACCTCACTGAGGGTATTTTGCAGCATCATGGTGCATCAGGAGCACTGAAACAATGCCTTGATGGCTGTGAGAGCTCCTGAGAGGCTGTTGGCTACATGAACCTGTATCCAGGTGTGTGAGCACAAAGCTGAGCTTTCAGGGCTCCTATCCAAAGAGGGCACAGCAGGAGGGGATGTGTTAGACACAGAAGTGGTGGCTCCAGGCATGGACATCCTTGGGTGCACACCCAACAAAGGGTAAGCTCTTCCACTCCTGCCAGTGTGGAGGAGCAAAATCCTCCCTAGAGACCCCACCTGCTTCCCAGCAGACACCCCCAAACCCCTGCAGTGCAAAACCACTCCTTGTCAGGCAACTGAGGCTCCTTTTCCCTCTCATTTTTCTCCAGGAAGTGCCTGAAGAAGATGTGTGTCTACAACCCAGCCAAGTTTGAGTGGAAGGAGATGGCTCCCATGAAAACCGCCCGCTCCTTGTTCGGAGCCACCGTGCACAAGGACAAAATCTACGTGGCAGCTGGTGTGACTGACTCCGGTTTGACCAACTCGGTGGAGGTCTACGACATTGCCACCAACAAGTACGTCCTGACTTGTAGTTACACTTGTAGTTACGTCCTTACTTGTAGTTACACCTGTAGGTGCAGGTGTACAGTCAGCAACTTCCAGCTGTTCTGGAATTTGTGACTCCTGATGTCAGTTTTTACAGTTTATATGCCCATGGCAGGGGAGTTGGAACTGGATAATCTTGAGGGTTTCTTCCAACCAAAGCCATTCTAGGATTCTATGGTTCCTCAGAGAGTTGGGCATCACCAAAGTCATTGTGGTTGGGCATCATCAAAGTCATTGTGGTTGGGCTGTGGATCATCTCAGGGCTCATCTTCAAAGTGGTTTCACCAACTGATGTCATCCTTGGATTCTCTGAGACCTTCACCCAACACAATAAACACTCTGATTTTCGGTGGCTCTTGCAGCTGCAGTCCCAGCACTGAGACATACTGGTCAATGTACTCAAAGCAAAAACAAAGTTGACCAATGATGATGGAAACAGCTGTCCCTAAAAACAGCCAGGGTATGGTCCCATCCCACCTAGACTTGCACAGCTGAGTCTGTCACTAGTGAGCTCAGTTGTTGAATTCTCATTCAAGGTCATCCTCAGCGTGGGGGTGGCCAGGGTGCTCTAACTTGTCCCCTCTCTTTATGTGGCAGGTGGGACACCTTCACTGAGTTCCCTCAGGAGCGCAGCTCCGTCAGCCTGGTCAGCCTGTCTGGGGTGCTCTATCTGCTCGGGGGCTTTGCCACGGTGGAGACAGAGTCAGGAGAGCTGGTGCCAACGGAGCTGAACGATGTTTGGAGGTGATGATCTTCCCCTGGGCTGTCCAAGGGAGCATGGGAGGGATGTTAGTGATGAAATAGATGATTTCTGTCTTTCTTACTGCTGTCAGTGTGAGATGGATGTTGTCACCTCAGCACAAGGCTGCAGGCTCAACACAGGGTCTCCAGGAAGTTTGCCCTGTGCTCTGCTGGAGGGCACATTAGTGCTTCAGTGATCTCTCCCAGCCTCAAACAGCAACAGACCAGGGAAAACCTGCTCCTTTGGCTTTATTGCTGCACTGACATTTTGCCTGGAGCTGGATCCAGCCTCCCCTTAGGTGTGGAGCAGCATCTGTGCGATGCTTCCTCTCCCTGGGAACAGCCACTGCTCGGGCTGGGAAGCAGATAGGTTTGGCTGGGAAGCAGATAGGTTTGGCTGGGAAGCAGAGAGTCTGGGCTGGGAAGCAGATAGTCTTACATGTGAGAGGAGTGGGCAGAAAGCACTTTGTGACAGCTGCTAATGCAGCGTTGGCTGCTTCTGTCCCTCACATCGGTGCTCTGGCACCCTCAGCAGGATCCTGCTGTCCTTCACCGTGGCTGTTCCACCTTGGTGCCATCAACCCAGTTCCCAGAGGAAAAATATCCCCACCCCTGCAAGACCACGTGGTGATATCCACATCCTCCAAACCAGAGCATGCCAAGGCTGAAAGTCCCCATGCATCTCCCACGGATTCTTGTGGCCAAATAACTCCTGAGGGACATCACACCAGGGCTCCCACCACTATGGAGAGCAGCTGAAGGGAGGGAGAGACCTTTCTTCACCATTAATTGTCTGTCTGCCTCTCCCCAGGTATGATGAGGAGCAGAAGAAGTGGGAAGGGGTCCTCCGGGAAATCCAGTACGCCTCTGGTGCCACGTTCCTTCCCGTGCGCCTCAATGTTCTGCGCCTAACGAAGATGTAGAGATTGGTCTTCTTCTTTCTGTGGGGGTCTGGGGCGAGGAGGGATGGGGGGAGAGGGGGAGATGCTTATCAGAGATGTGGCATCTGGACACTGTGCAGGACATTTCATCTGTGATTGGCACTTTTTTGTGTAAGTGGGAAAGAGGAGAGAGCGTCTGGAAAACCTCTGGGAACTTGAAGGTGCTTACAAGGTAATTAGAGAGGGGATCTGGAGCCTGCAAGGAACTGAGGAAGACTGAGAAGCACGGAAAAGTTAGTTGTTCCAGTCTCAGGAGACAGGACAAATAGATCATACATGTTTTCACTTCTTCCTCCATGTTTTTCCCCATATTTTCAACTGCTGTTGGACCTCTCCAGCAAACAGTGGAGGCAGAAAGTGGGCGCTGAGTTGACATTCCCCAGGGAAAGAGGTCTACAAAGTATTTCCCCAGATAAGGTATCTGTGAGCACGGTGTTCCTTGGAGAGGAGAAGGAAGGGTCAAAGTCAAGTGGTACAGAAGACACCTGATAGAATTTGATGAGTTCCTGAGTGAAGAGGGTTGTTGGGATGAGATGGTTAAAAGAAAAGATCATGTGAGCAGCAGAAGTGCTTTGGAAATTGTAATGAAAAGCAAATAATCTTAGTTCTTTGCCTCCACCTTGACTTTGGAATGATGAGAGGCTGGGAGCTGAGTCTCAGGAGGGGAGGAGTTGTGCAAGTTGTAGGGTAGGGAAGGGGGAGAGCTGGACAGGGGAGGCAATGTGTGCTCATCTCCAGCCTTTTGGGCTCCTCATCTTCAATCACAGATCACAATGTCCTCACTTATGGACAGAAAAAAGCTGGTTTTTAGGGAAAAGTTTTATATTTTTGCTGTTTCTCTTATTTTTAATGTTCAGACTTTTTTTTTTTTAAGAGTATTTTACTTTGCTAAAGAGATCTCAGATGTGTTTGGCTCAAAGAGAGCTTCTGACTGAGGAAAAATGCGTATTTATTTTAAAGTTGTCAATAATGAAGTTTTGATAGAACTGTACTGGCAGCAGGACAAAGATCTATTAGAGCAAAAATCTCCTGATGCCCACACCGCCTGACCAGTGGTTTATTTAAAAATAAATGTTACAATTCCAAAGGAAATCCCCTGTGTTTGCATGCTGATAGAGCTGAAACAGATCCTTCACAGCAACCAAAGACAAGGACCAAGCACAAGTTGTGATGGATACACAGAGCAAAACAGCCCCACGGAGAGCTCCAGTGTTTATTCTGATTTTCTCCCACTTGAGAGCTGACATTTTAGGATTCATTTCCTTACAGATCTTCTCCATGGATACCACAACTAGGAGTTTACCCAGGACTAGAAGGAAGCTGGATGCCTACAGTGACAGGATGAGAGGAAACAGCCTCAAGTTGTGCCAGGGGAGGTTTAGGTTGGATATTAGGATGAATTCTTACACAGAAAGGGTTGTAAAGAACTAGAAGAGGCAGTGGAGTTCCAGGGATGGAGTCATCATCACTGGAAGTGTCCAAAAAAACATGTGGATGTGGCACTTAGGGACACGGTTTAGTGGTGAACACGGTGGTGGTGCTGGCTTGGTGGCTGGACTCGATGAGATTAAAGGTCTTTCCCAACTTTAACAATTCTATGATTCTATGATGTCATAGTACCACTAACACGGGTGATAATCAATAATAATTTTTTTAAAAGAACAAATACAAACCTTGCAAAATAACTGCCTCAAAGTGGTGGGAAAATTCTGGTACCACAAATCATACCTGGCTGATTCATCTACATCAAAATGCAGTTGTGGAGGAAATAAAACATGTTTGGAAGGAAAAAGAATTCAGGGAAGTAAAGGAACAAAAGTCTTGTCCTGGTTTCATTTGAAGGATTTAAAAAGTTACAGGATAAGCTCCTTAGAGGACAATCACATCAGAACAGTAATGAAATATTTTCAGAAGAAAAAAAATCCAAGGTGACTGGCTGTCACAAAGTAGCTTAAAAAAAAAGGAACAAAAATCTTTGAAACAGTAAAATGTGTGAAAAATGCACTGAGAAGAAATAAACACCTTCTGCCCAATTCTGCAGAAATTCATGTAGACAATTCCCAAGCTAATTAAAGATGAATCTTCCAAATAGCTTCTGGCAGAAAAGAAAAAAAGAAAAATTAAGAAAAATTTTTAAAAATAATCCCTGCATAGAATAACCGTTTTGAAAAGTCATCTATTGCAGTGTCAGGATCCCACCTCCTGCCTCCACCAACACCATCCCCGGAAGTGTTCAAGGAATGAGTGGAAGCTGCACTCAGTGCTCTGGTCTGGTTGACAAGGTGGTGATTGGTCAAAGGTTGACTCAATGATCTTGGAGGTATTTTCCAGCCTTAATGATTCTGTGATTCCATGACCTTTGCTTCAGCTCTTCTTGCTGAATGCAGGCTGGAAAGTTGTTGACAGTCCTAAGAGAGGGTTAATCCCCATTCACTTCCTGCCACATTTCTTGGCTTCTCCCGGAGGAATTCTGGGTTTTTTGAAGCCGACAGGAGAATGTTGCTGGCCTTCCATGAGTTGTTGTGATGTGGTCCCTGATACAGGCTCAAGAAGTTTCAAATAAACTGCTGTTTGGTGCTCCCGCATGGTTCACATCCATTGTAAAGCTGTGGAGATGCCACCACTGGCACAGGGCAGGAAACCATAAAAGGAAAAATAGCTGCTGTATGAAAAGACACAGAAGAACTTGAAATATCCCATTGCTTGAGCAACAAGAGCCAAATCTCAGCATGTTGGTCTGAGGGAGGCAGCGAAGTTGGACATCACCAAGTGAAAGTTTGGCCTGGGGATGTTCTTCCACCTCTCCAAGAAGCTGTGTCAGTCCAAGGCCATCACAGATAAGAAATACCACCAGGAATGCTCAGAGAGGCATCACTTCTCACTGCTGCCTGGTGTTTTCCTGGCTCAGATGCAACAGCTCTGGTGGCACAGGTCCCTCTACAGATAATGGCAGTGGCAAAGACTACATCCAAAGACTGAGGGAAAACCATCTTTGCTTCCATTATCTTCCCAATATCCATGCTGATACTGTTGGTGAGGTTCCCCCTGCTCCATTCGAAACTAATAATGGCACTGGGTGCTTTTGGATGTGCTCCTTGGTTTCACCACTGCCAACAGAGGAGATCGGAGAGCCCCTACTCAGGTTTCACACAAACCTGATGGAGCCAGTAGGATCAGGAGCTCAGTCCTTACCCCAGAGCTATAAGCACTGAATCCCTTCTTCTATCCACTCATCACCCTCCCCTGAAAAGCTCTTTTTTTGTTGGCCCCACAACAGTCAAGTTGTCTCACACACACGCACACACCTCCCACCAAACCCAACACCCTATACATGCAAAGCATTGGCAGCAGTCAACATTCCATAGGAAGCTCATCCTCCCCGTCTCTGACTGCTCACATATTACCTGAAAAAACCCCTTTTAAAAGAAAAGGAAAAAAAAAGGCGGAAAGAAAAAGATAAAGAAAAATTAAGGTAACAAAGAAAGTGGTGGAGCTTTAGGTTTTCTTTTATAAAAGACAAATCGTTTATTGATTCAGTCCTTCCACTTGCAACCTCTTTGGTAACAGTCATAACACTTCCAGACTGGGAGAACGCAGTGGAAAGGCCCAGTTCTGACCTCTCACCAACTTCAGAGCTCAGTGAGCCCCAACGTGCCTTGGTGAGAGGCCAAAAGCAGGTATCAAAGCATGGCCAAGGACCTGGCCTCAAGGGACAACCCAAACCAGCCTCCCTACCATGACTTGTCGTGCTTGTGGGCAGCCCAGAGAGCAGCCCCAGCACCCCCAGGCAGAAGATGGCTTGGGATGGGGATGTCTGACTGGGACTTATGCCCTGGGAGGTGGCTTTGATGAACCTCTTGGGACCTCCTGGACATTAGCCAACGGGACTGTCGACAAAGCAAGACTCGCCCGTTCCTGCGGTAGACAATGACTTTCCTCAGTTGGCCCCATGGGGATGGACTAATCCAACCATCTCAGCCTCCCCCTCCTCACACCATCCCAAAGAGAGTAACTGCTGTACTTGGAGTTAAAGATAAACATATATTGATTACACATGGTCATAAAAAAAAAAGTAATAATAATAATAATAATAATACATTTCCTAGAACATTACTTAAGACGCTTCTGAAAAGCATCCAAGCTTCCCCTTCCCTCCCCGCCTTCCCTTAATCTATACAGAATAAAGTGCTTCGTTTAGTTTGTTCACACTTGTAGAGCCACCAATACACTCTGAACTTGGCATGTTTGGGCAACCAATACTGAACGCCATAAAATAATACAGAGCCAAACACCAGGCATGAGAAACTAGTTTTGAGGCAAGTGCTTGGGGTTTCATTCACTTCCTTCAAGTTCCATGCTACAGAGGTTGTTCTTATTCCTATTTTTTTTTTCCTCCTTTTCTTTAAAATTATTATTTTCTTCCTTTGTAAGTTCAACCCAACTCCCATCGTGGTTCCGTGTCTCTAGGCAGGGCTGCGTGTGGGGAAGCTCTCGCCGTCCGTGTGAACAAAGGGCGTCTGTCCGGCTGTCCTTCCCTCCTGACTTCGGGCAAACCAAGAGTCACCTCAGAGGAGTTGTCTAGCAGCGGATGCTCGTCTCTATTGCACTGTCACAGCCATTCCCACCCGTCCATCCATCCATCCATCCATCCGTCACCTTCCCACCGCGCTGGGGTTATGGCTGTGGTCCGAAGGGCCAGCTGTGCCTCATGGATACGTGAGGTGAACTGGTCTGTGCTACCAGGCTCCTGGGATATATAAACCAAAAATGACCCTCCCCACATGATTCCCTCCCTCCCCAAAGTTCAAATGAAGGGTGGAGTATGGGGAAAAAAAATTCCAACCCAGACAGGTCTGGGGTTTAGGTGTGTGGGAAGAGCTGTCAGCTGAACATTGCGTTGCGGTGTATTCAGGAACTGTGTCATGGAAATCAAGCCCCTCTCCACCCTCACGGTCTGTCAAAGAAGGGATGTGAGAGGTTAAGGTGCAAGAGTTAAAAAAAAAGAATTTAAAAAAATTTAAAATAAAACGAAAAGCTTGAAAACAACGGACCCAACTCTCCTTCCTCCTGTCCTATCTAACCCCGAGGGGTGCAACAGGGCTGGCTGGGATGGATCCGGGATGGACGAGGCACTGTGGGAGTGACTCGTCTGAGCTCTTAGTACGCGAACAAAAACCAGACATGAAGACACACTGGGGCTGAGTCAGGGTGTAGACAAAAGGGCTCGGAGGCCTCGTAGGACTCCTGGGAACTATGCAGGCCTTGGAGAGGGGAGGGAGCAGCAGGGATCTGGTTCTCCAAAGTGCTGTGTGCATGGTCACATCTCGACGTCTCCAAGTGGCTCTACGAGCAGGCTCTCGAAGGGGATTGGACGCATCTGGGACCAGTCACTGGGCTTTCTGCTGGGCTTCCAGAATCAAGGAAGTGCTCTCATCTCACAGAGATGTCCAAGGTGGGCAGGTCCTCACTGGGAGAGGATGAACCGGGACAGGAACAGGGAAAGACACCTCCAGGTGAGCAGAACAAGGTAGCACATGTTGGTGTGGGTGTTTACACGGGGGGGAAGTCTATCAGCTGATGGGCTCCATCACAGAAGACCATAAAAGCAAGGTGAGCCCTCCTCGGGGCACAGTGCTCCCATCCTGTCTCAAGGCTGAGCATGAGGGGAAAGAAGCACAAGGAAGCCCAAGGGGATGGGATCTGGAAGGCAGCAGAGGAGGAGACAGCATGGACCACTCCAACACCTCCACAGGTATCACTGAATGCTTCTGTAAAGCAATCATCTTCCAGTATGGGTCATGGTCCCTTCAGACAGCCAATGGCCCCAAGAGCCCTGATCCCTCACGGGTGTGTGTTTGAGAAGATTTTGCACCATCCCAACAAGCCCCAGGGTCATGGAGGGGGATAGCAGAGAAGCCTTTGGAACCCACCTGAGAAGGTATGGCAAGGCAGCTCCGCCATAGCGACCTCCTTTTGCTCGGAGCAGATGGAGATGGGGGTGAGCTCACTGGTACTGAGAAAGGCGCTGGGGATCCACAGGATCCCAGCCAACATGAAGATGAAAAGGAATTTGTGGCTCCAAAATGCTAACATCAGTCAGCTTTCTCAAAATGCAAGGTATGGGGGGCACCACTCAGCAGGAGGTGACACCAGTCACCTGAAAGAGCACTCAGGAGAACAGCAGAGGCTCCCCTGTACTGTCCCTGTTAGGCTCCTGCATGTCCCCAGTTAGCAAATCCCCTGAGCATGCGGCTGAATCCTCCCATCTCTGCAGGGGCAGCCTCAATGCTGCCCAAGTGCTTTGCTGATTTGGTCCAGGAGATGAAACACCAAGACTTTTTGCAGAGCCAGCCCTGGCTCCCTGTTCTCAGCACTCTGCTGTCACCCAGCACAAGCTGCATTTGAGAAAGGGCTCCTGCAGCCCACTCAGTGACCTCTTTCCTTTTTGCCTACCAACAGTGCTGCTCACCACCTCCTCCATGACCCAACCCATGTCCATCGGTGACCTCAACATTGGCTTTAGGAGCACGGCATCAGCTGCAACAGCCCGCCACCTCTTGCCAGCCCTTCTCTGCCCATGCTGGGTGCTCTCTGACTCCAAAGGGGACATTTACTCGGGCAAGGACCACGTACAGCCACGGTTAGTCCAATGCATGACACCTTGGAGCAGAGCACAGCAGCAAGAGACCCTGCTGGAACCTCAGTGCCCAACAAAAAGGTGACAGCAAAGTCTTCCTCTTCTCCTCCTCCTCAGCATGAAGCCAGCTATATTATTTGTAAGAGAAACCAAAGACCAGCTCGACTTCAACATCTTCAACAAGCACTAAGCAATGCCACAGGTCATCACCAAAACAAGCACAGCCCTCACTGGCCCCCTCTGGTCCCCCCAAACCAGGACAGGGCAACGGATGCCAGCACCACAAGGAGAGGTGAAGCTTGGGAGTGCAATGTGGGCAACAAATCGGAGATTGGGACATCATCATCCCCAGGCTGAACACGGTCTTGCTTTAGCTCTGAACCTTGCAATGGGACTGACCTGGAGCTCACCCGTCACTCAGGGGTTTATTCGGATTGTTAAGGCACTATTCTGGGCCGATTCTGCCGAGAAACAGAAGCGTCTTGCTCCTCAGTCCCAGGCTACTCTCCTGCCGGTCCCAAAGCTATCTGAGCTCTCCCAGGAACAGCTCCCCAGCTCCAGAGCATCCCCAGGAGCCCAGCTCCTGCTGGGATTAGCAGAAAGGGCACACCAGAACCCAGCTCACTTAGGGCACCCCAGAAGTGAACCAACAGCAAGCTGCAGATGCCCCGAGATGCAAGGTGGAGGTTTGTGCTTTTGCCTGTGGAGGAGGAAAACCTTTTGTAGGGAAGGAAGACGTGTCAAGGGCTGCTAACAAGAGCGTGCTAATGGCTTTCCAATGGGGACATCTGCTTGCTCGCCACAGGCCACTGGGGCTGGCAGTGGTGGGCTCCTCTGTGGTGCCCACCTCCCAACCCCGTGGGTGAAGAGCCTGACTTGAAAGACCAGCTTTACAGTACAGGGATTCGAGCACCACTAACTAGAATTCGGCTTAGAAATATCGATGCACCGGCCAGTAAGCTCAAGCCTGGATATCCTGCTCCTCCCAGCCCCACCAGCATCCCAGCAGGAAGATGAAGCCAGCGTGTGGGAAGATGAAATGGAGAGTGACACCTTTTACCTACACCCTTATGGACGGATGGCAGGTTCCCCCCAACACCCACGCTCCTCAGGGGGGGACTTCCTCCTGCTCCCCCTCTCTGTGGAGAATGACAGGTGAGAAAAAGGAATAAAAACCCCAAACGACCCCAAAACGAGGAGGAAGGGGGGTAGAGAGCAAGCAAAGCCTTGGCTCCCCGGGGGAAAGGCGTTCCCGAAGGGCAGAGCAGTCCGTGCAGGCGCGTGGCCGGGGTGGGGGGCACCTAATTGTTGTTTGAATTTATCCTCCCCGCGGGAAACAGGGGAGGGGGTGGTGGTAGG
>VZRV01007973.1:2760-16598 GCA_013398115.1 Falcunculus frontatus | reverse complement strand
GTGGGTCCGGCGGTGCCGCTTCATGTTGGGGCGGCTGGTGAAGCTCTTCCCGCAGATCTCACAGATGTAGGGCTTCTCACCTGAGGGCAGGAGAAGAGGGATGAAAAGCTGCTCGTTAGGCCGGGTGTCAGAGACTGGAAAGATTTGATATTTTGAGACATTTTGGGGTATAGGTGTGTGGGGGAATGGCAGGTTGGGCCTTGCCCTGATGAGGAAGTGAATGGCCCCACACATCCCAACCCCAGAGCCTGTATCCCAGCCTGGCAGTGTCTGCCAATCATGGCACACTGGAGACAATGCTCCACTCTGCCCTAATCCACCTCCTGAGTGCCAGAATGACCAGAAGTCCCACCTGGGAGAAGGGCCCTTGAGGACCAAGGGGTATTTAAGGCCAAACACCAGGCCGTCACGTTCATCTAGACCCTACATTTGTCTTGGAAGTTCTGTCTGAACACCACTGGGAACCAGGAGTTGGTAGCTGTATCTGTGCTTTTCTATATCTTTTCTGTCTCTCTCTCGTTCTCTTTCTTCTCCTTCTAATTCAGTCTCCTTGGAATATTTTTAATAACTTAACATCAAATGGGTTTAAAATTTGCTAAGTTGAATAGGCCAAGTTAATGCTGTGACAAGCGTTTTACGTTGGTTACATGCTGTACTAAACCTTTTGCCAAAGTTCCCTGATTTTTTGAAAGTTTGCCAGCAAACCTTGTGCTGTTTTGACCTCTTTAGAGCATCCTATTGGTATTTCTCCCGTGCGTCCAACTCGGAGTACGTGAACCATTGCAAGCCCTTTCAAAAGTCTCGTTGAGCGAGTTGATTGGGGCCTTACCAAAGCCCCCCAAAACCCCATCCTTCCACCTACTCAAAGATGTTACCCCCATCCCAATGCTCTTTCCATGGGAGAGCCTGACTGAAGGGATTTGGGGCCAGGCAAGAGGGGTCTCACCCGTGTGCGTCTTCATGTGCTCATCAAAGTACTGCTTCATGTTGAAGTCCTTGCCACACCACTGGCACATGAACTGCTTGTGGCCGATGTGGATGCTCATGTGGGAGCGCAGCTGGTACTTGTACTGGAAGCGCTCGTTGCAGTTCTGCGGGGGCGATGAGTTGCTGATGAGCACCCAAAATATCCCCAACATTCCCCTCAAATCATCAGCAGCAAAGAAATCCTTTTTTTTCCAGCAAAAAACCCCCCAAAAACGGCTTTTTGGGACATACCCAGCCAGGTTTGCAGGCTGGATGGGCTTGGGGTGGGATGCAAAGTCCAGGCACTGGGGGACAGATCCTGGCATTGGACAAGTTTCATCATAAAGTTGATGGGACCCTCAAACCAGGAGGGGATGCCAAGTTTGGAAAAGCATGGGATCATCCCTCCAGCTACACTGGCACAAAGCACAGTGGAAGCCCCAAGAAGTGGAAAATCTTTGCCCAGATCAGCATTTTTGCCCTCGTTTGAGGGGTGGAGGGACAGCCAGGACCTTACCTCGCATTTGAAAGGCTTTTCCCCAGAGTGCTGGAGCGAGTGGACCTTGAGGGACATGCTGCGCTTGAAGGACTTGCCGCAGGTCTCGCAGGTGAAGGGCATGTCCTTGGTGTGTGCTAGTGGGGACAGGGGCAGAGTCAGGAGCCCTCCACACACCTCCACCATCCATCTCCCCACACGCCAGCTGTGGCTCCCAATGCCCAGCCCCAGGAAACCCAAAGCATCTCTGGAAGATATATGGCAGCAATATTTCAAGCACTTCCCTGCCAAACCTCCATTCTTTTGGATCTTTTTGGTGGCTCCGAGGCCCAGGGACCTGACCACTGTTGCCATGTGCAACTTGCTTTTCAAAGCCCAGCACTGGTGTGGTCTGGTCCTCTTTTACACTGGTTACACTTCAAACCTTCCTTTGATCACTTCTGAACAATGAAATAAGTGGGATTCCCCAGCACCACATCCAAACCCAGCATTGAGCAGACATTGGTTCAGCATTGAATATCAGGCCAAATTTCAAGATGGTGATGTGAGAAAGCTCACCCAAGAGTAAGCCCAGCCCTGAACACCCAACATGACAGCAACAGAAAACACCTTTCATTGCCAAATTGATGGATCAACACCCCCAACAAGATCTTCCCCTGCCACTGGTGCCTCCCACACTCACCAACCATGTGTTTGCGCACGTGGGCCATGGTGTAGAACTTCTTCTCACAGATCTCGCAGGAGAACTTCTTCTCTGCATAGCCATGGACGATCTTGTTGTGCTCGTGGAGAGACCAGAGCTTCTTGAACCCCTTCCCACATGTCACACACTGCAAGGAGACAGGAGATGGTCAGGGAAGCAGGGGAAGCAGCTTCATCCATGGAAAGGGAACATCACTGTGAAAGCTACAGCTGATATCAAAAATCGTAACAACCAGCAAGTCTGATACAGACCTTGTCACTTCAAAACCTCCAAACTTCAAATTTCTATCCATGGGATGAGCAAGGGACAGTGACCATTCAGGGAAGGATGTGGCATCTCCATCAATGGCTGTATCAGGACTTGGATAAGCATCAGCTCCTGCCCTATTCCCAACTGGGAATTTTATCCCTAAATGAAGATGTTACATAAAATAATCCCAACCCTCTGTGCATTGGAAAGTTGCCAAAAATACAAAAAGGAGAATCCCAAATCAAGGCAGCACAATTCCAGTCTTCAGCAGATATTATGGATACTTCACCACTAAATTGGTTTTCCAAACAGATCTGTGATTTCCTGATATCCAAAAGGACTAAAATGGACCCAAACCACCAGTCCATCAGCACAAGGAGAACATGCAAAGTCTTCCCCAAGAAGTTATGGTAGAGAATCACTTCAGCTCCAACAAGTTCAATGTTCCTCTGGAAGCTCCCAGGAAAAGCTCCAGCTTCTGTGTGAGACCTGTTTGAGGCATGTGAGACCAGTTCAGTGCTCAGGGAAACACATGAGAGAGATGTCCACAAAGGAAACCACTGCCAGAAGCCAAGGATCAACTCCTTCCCCTTTATCTTTCCATGAACTCACATTCCTCTTGGTCAACAGGGATAAAACGACCCCTTCTCTCCTTGCAGATTTGTTGAGAAAATAATTCATGCCTTGAAGGCATCTTGCAACAACGTGGCTGAGCTGTAGTGCTGAGGCTGGGGAGGGATTCCTCCACTTCTCCTCCTTCCCAGAGGAACAGACGCTCCTTGATGGGCTTCAACCAAATTTTGCTGGGATACCGTGGAAAATACGCCATTATGCTTTGAAGTCATAGTATTTTTCCATATATATTTATATTTAGGTGCCCCAAAGGAAAAATTAGGGTCACAGAGCCATTCCCAAGCCTCATCTTCTTCATCTTGCCATGCTCAAATGTCAACATGAGTAGTTCTCCGAGTCCCACTGTTCCCCAGTATTTCCATGGACCAGAACAGCTTTATCTCAGTTTTAAGGGATATTTCAGGGCTAATTCAAGACTAGAGACCGATATCAAAGACACATCAATATCCATTTTCTCCACTTAAAATGAAAGAGGCTGCAGGGGAATTTCAAAATGAAAGGTAGAGGGAAAGCAGCAGAGGTAGGAAAACCCCCAGGGCCGGGACCAAATACCCAGGAGGCCCGAGCTCTGTGTCCTCAGTTACTGCTGAAAATCATCACTAAAAATGTGGAAATAATGTCGAAAGGAGGGGAAAAAAATGAGGATATAAATTCTTGCAGGTTATAAGGAAAACCATACTGAAGCTGGCCAAAAAAAGAGTTTGAGGGACAACTCAATAAAGCAAAGGATGAATCACTTTTCAGGTGGTGGAGTAGGATGCACATTCTGGAAATGGGGAAGGAACACAGGGAGCAGGATGGTGCTTAAAACCTAAAGCTTTACGGGTGAAATCTGGGGACAAAACAGGGAAAGAAAGCAGCAGACCCAGCTGGAATAAGATGGATGTTCCCTCCATGGATCTGATTAAAACCCAAGAAATAAAAACTGTCTGTTGTAGGTACAGAGCCGAAAAAAAATTCCTCTTCCATCTGGACTTAATTCCATGGTATGTTGATAGTTATTAAACATTATCAGAGCAAATGGAGTGGATTTGGCTATTTGTAAAATTAAAAATGCTCAGTTAAGTGGGAGAAAATGATCCCTTTTTCTGCAAAAGGAGGTCACTGCACAGGCAGTTGTGGTTCATCCTATTCCAAAATGGTCTGGAAAAGGGATAAAAAAGGAGGACGGGAAAAAAGAAGCAATGAGGTGACAGCCCCATGTTATCCACCTGGAAAGTAGATGAAGATGAGGAAACATTCTGGGAAAACTCCTTTTTAACTGCCCAAGTTTTATGTTAGGCTCTGAAACAGCCACCACCATGCAGGTACTGGAAATACACTCATCCATTCTGGGAAAAAGCATCCAAAAAAAGCAACTTTAGTGCTGTGAATTTGTCAGGAAGATGCACCAAAGGGTCAGTGCAGGCAGTGGCTGCTTCACCTGTGAGCCAAGACTGTTCTTGCCACCGTGTTCACTGCTTGCCAAGATCTGCCTCATTCCCTATTTTATTTGGGATTCTATTGGTGAAGGGCTCCAGTAGCACTTGGGTTGTGTTACCTTCATCAAGGAGAGCTGTGAGATCATTTAAAATCTGGTTGCTGGTGGGAAGGGTGATGGGAGAAGCTCTCCAGAAATTGGTATATTTTTAATTATTAGCAGCAGCATCCTGTAAAACAGCTCATCGGGAATTACAAGATGGGAGTTTGGAGGGATCCTCAGGAACACATATTTGCTGCTCTGATTGGGTGCCTCCCTGTCGCCCCAAAACTGCATGGATTTAACGGAGTCAATTTGCCAACACAAGATCTCATTAGCACAGGGGAAGGACACATCAAGCCTCAGCCATGCGTGGATGTCAAAAGCTCTCAGAAATTTGCTAATACACACAAAAAAAAAGGACAAAAGGCGGATTAAAACCATTTTAACTCCTGTCAGCAAATCTTCAAATTAAGCTAAAGGGGGTTCAGCCTGGGTGGGAATGCTGGAGTGCGTCTTCATCAGGGGCTCGCACTGTTTTATCCAGATTAACTGAATAAATTCAAAAGAAAAATTACTCCTCAAAAATTAACTCCGTGTTTTCACCCAGCCAGACAACGGGAAGCCACAGCTCCCCTGGGACAAATCCTCTGGTCCCAGGCCACTGTGGAACCCTCCTGAGCCTGAATATGGGTCATGGGTAAAGGAAGGCTCCCTCCCAACTGCCATGTGCCAACTGCAACATCAGTATTATCTGAGCACAAGCCCATCCCATGGTGTAGCTGGATGGGACGACCTTCATGGTGTTCAGGATGTCCCACCATGGTGGGATGCTCCTCCTTTGGTGGGATGCCCCCACCTTGATGGGACACCTATCCCCTGTGGGATGCTTCATACTTTGGTGGGCTATTTCCCCCTTGGTGAGACATCCATCTCTAGTGGGGTGCTCCACCCTGGGTAGGTATTTCCCCCTTGGTGGAATGTTCACCCTGGGGGGATCCACGCCCTGGACGGATGAGACTGGCTCACCTGGATGTTCTTCTCGCAGTCAGTCTGGTGGTGCAGCAGGAGCTCGCTCTCCAGCAGGAAGCGCTTCCCGCACTTGTCGCAGATCTGCATCCGGCTGTGCGTGACGTTCATGTGCTTCTCCAGGTACCAGCGATTGTTGAAGATCCGGGGACACTTCTTGCATGGATAATGCTGCTTCTCCTCCAGCTTCACCTTCTGGCCCAAGCTATCTTGTTCCTTCTTCCTCTTCCTCCCCCTCTGGCCTTCTTCTTCCTCCTCCTCCTCCTCTTCCACCTTGGCCATCTCCTGGGACCTGGTTGCCATGGCAGGTTTGGTGGTTTTGGATGCCCGGCTGCCCCTGCGGGGCTGCCCACTCTTCTCCCTTTTCATCTCTGAGGCGTCTTCATCGTCATCATCATCATCCTCTTCTTCTGTCGTATCCTCCAGGTCTTCCTCCTCGCTGCGCTCCTCCTCCTCCTCCTCCCCCACCTCTGCATCCTCCTCCTCTTCCTCCTCCTCCTCCCCTTCCTCATTCTCCTCCTCCCCGTCCTCCTCCGTGTCACGCCCATCCCCATCCGGCCTCCCCATCACAGCCGCCTCGCTGGCCACCGCCTTCCCCTCCGTGCCCTTGGAGACATTGAGGGTCTGGTTGTTGAGGTTCACCTCCACGATGATCTGCTCCCGGTTATAGGAGCCCTGGCTGTCCAGGTCCTCCTCAGACTCCTCACCCTCCATCTTACAGACAGCGGGACCTCCATCCTTCTCCTCCTTGTAGTACTGCTTGGCCGGGCCAGGGGGGAGCGTCCCACTGCCTGCCCCATCCTCCACCCGCACCGAGAATGGGTCATTGCCCTCCCGGGCATAGATTTTGGGGTGAGTGGCATCCACCTCCTGCTTGATTTCGCAGTAGTAGGGCGGGGGTCCGGCGCAGCCCTCGGCGGGCAGGGCCATGTCGGTGGCCAGGCTGAGCGAGCGGGTGTCCAGCAGGTCCTGGCAGGAGGACGCGATGTTGTTCATCTGCAGCACGGCGGCCGCGTTCAGCACGTCCTGCACATTGCAGGAGTTGACGAGCAGCTTGGAGGTGTAGATGAAGTTGAGGATCTGCTGGAGGCCCTGAGAGGTGAGGGCCTCCAGAGAGAGCTCCACGCGCTGCAGCTGCTTGTTCTGGGTGAAGAGGGAGTGGAAGAACTGGCTGTAGGCTGCCAGGACCCCCTTGTGTGCCGGGAAGATGCTCTTGTGCTGCACCAGCACGATGTCCACGTCGCACAGGTCCGGCTGAAAGAGGCGCTGCTCGTTCAGTCTGTCCATCAAACACGTGAAGTGGAGGGCTACATCCTCCACCAGGGAGTACTCAGCCGAAGGGTAGTCAGTCGTTTTTTCGACTATCAGCTGTAGGGAGGAAGGAACTAAAATCATTCAGGGCTCTTTCAACCCCAAAATCACCCTCCTGGCCGTGCCACCCATCCCTGTCCGTGCATCAAAAGTCAAGGTTACTAGCCAAGAAGCTTAACCACCACTCCCAGCTTGGAGATACCAACAAAAACATTCCACCACCAGCCCCAGCTTGGAGATACCAACCATGAATTTCCACCACCAGCCCCAGCTTGCAGATACCAACCAAAACATTCCACCACCAGCCCCAGCTTGCAGATACCAACCAAACATTCCACCACCAGCCCCAGCTTGGAGATACCAACCAAAACATTCCATCACCAACCCCACTTTGTAGATACCAACCAAGAAACTCCATCACCAGCCCCAGATTGGACATGTCAACCAAAATGCTCTACCACCAGCCCCAGCTTCGGAAAACCAAGAAGCTCCACCACCAGGCCCAGCTTGAAGACACCAACCAAGAAGCTCCACCACCAACTTGAGTCCAGGAGATTCAACCACGGAGGAGAAACCCCAGTGAAAGGGCAGGTCAGGGCCACACAGGCACCCACTGATATCCCTTCAAGGTGGGTAGGAGGCACCATGGCTGCCAAGGAGGTCCAAAGCCAGGCTCAGATGTCCACATTCACTCAGAGAAGTCACACAGGAGAGGGGATGCTTTGACCTCCTGAACCAGATGGAGATCCAGGTGGATATTTGCTCCAAGCAGGAAGCCAATTTTAGGCACCTGCTGAGATTTAACCCCCTAAATAAAAGGAAATTAGGATTTTATAGCTCCCTGTTTCTACAGATAATTACATAAAGCCCAATATCCTCTGATATTTCTGAATTACGCTGCGTGCTCTCGCTCATGACAGCAGCTCACTCACAGCTGGATTCATTGGGATGATTTATGGACTTTTTAATGCTCATTTTCCATTGCCTGGGGAAAGGCATTACCTGGAAAAATTCAAATCAGGGAGCAGCACCCCCAGGCTGGGAAATGCTGCAACTGCCAACCCTCCCCAGGCTGAGTTTGCTGGGTGTTTAATCCAACTCCCACATATTTTGCATGTTCCAGACCATCCCTGGTGTTCATCCCCTCTCCTGGTCTTACCTGAGCCCCAGGATGAGTCTGCCTGCCACATCCCAGATCCAAGGAATATCCCACACCCTAAATCCTGTGCCCTGCATTAAAAGAAGATGGGACACAAACTTTCCCTCTGTTTCCCTTGCTGAACACCCAATTCATGGATGGAGACAGATCTGGACCCCTTAACACCCTCTCTCCTGGCCTTTGTAGTGTGTGACCAAGGACATGGTGCAGAACGGGCAGAGATGGAGGGTTCAGACCTGCCAGGTTTATCCTGCAACTCCTGCTCCAAAAAGAATTTTTTCAGCTCACATTTTTTCTGGAACAAATGGCAGCTCTCAATCAACACACAAATTCCAGCAAGACATGTTCTGTTTGTCTTTTTCCTCTTTTTTTTTTTTCTTTTCTGGTGAGCCAAAGGCAAAAGCACACACAGACAAAAATGTTTAAAAAATAAAACAGGGTGTTTTCTTCGCTTGTTTTCCCAACAAGCAAAAAACCTCTTCCCCCTCCCTGCCAAATTTTTTCATTTTCACCGGATTTCTGCTCCACAACCAGCCCATCCAACCAATTGGGATCTCAGCTTTGCATGGTTCTGATAGCCCTGGAGAGCCCCAGCAAGTGCTGGCACCCAGGGAAAAACATGGAAAACCCGGTTCTGCTCCAAATTCTTGGCTCTGCAGCCTGGAGTGGGGCAAAGAGGTAGGAAAAGGGTTGGGTGTTTATGTATTTTTATACACTTTTTATAATTTGTATCTATTTAATATTTTCAATATTTTATACATTCATGCTTATATATAGTTAAACAACTTATATATAAAAATATATAAATATAAAAATACATAAATATTCTTTATATACGTATTTGCTACAAAATGCTGCATCCCAGCTGGAACATCCATCCACCCCCCCATTTTCTGAGCCTTGTGACTGCCAAGAACATTTTGATGAGTTCTTGGATGGTTCACCCCCCCCCAAGACACGTAGAAAATAAATAACGATATAATAAGTATCAAAAACTGAAGAGACAGCAGGAATTCAGCAGAGCAGTTTGCTGTTTGCCAGGTTCTCTCCTGAAAAAAAAAAACCCTAAATTCAGTTTTTTCCCCGTGGATCCATCTCACCTCATTCCCCATACAGGACACCCCAAGCTTGGCACAGCCGCGGAAAAATGGGTGCAAAATAGAGGAAAATGGGTCCGTCGGGCGGCATCGCCCAGCCTGGAAAACAAAAGCCGGCTTTTTTTCCCCCTCCGGATCGAGGATTTTTGGCAAAAGGGGCTGATCCCTCACCCAGCGCCGGTCCTTGCCAGGCAGCTCTAATCAGTCCCAGCAGCGGCGAGGACAATGCGTGTCTTGGCCGCGTCCCGCCGGTGACTTCAGCCCGGGCTTGTCAGCGGGAGGCTTTTGCTCTTTATTGCTCTCAGATGCTTTTCGTGAGCTTGCCCGGAGCCAGAGCCCCGGCCGAGACAAGAGGCGCCTGCCGGGGTGAGATCCCGAGAAAGACCCCAACTTGCCCCAAAATGCCCCTGCGGCGGCTCCCGTCCCTGCAGCTCCATTGGGGCGGAGAAGCCTGACTAATGGGGATTAACGGGAGGGTTAAATCCAGTGCTCTTCCTCTGGGAAAACGCAAATATTTGAAATTTATATCTCTTTGAATATTAAAAAAATGCTTAGATTAAAAATACGTATTTTAAAAGAAAGAATCACGAGTTTTGCTGCTTTCCACCGTCTCCACCCTGCCCCTCTGGCTCTGTTTAGTCCCAGGAGCAGGTCACCCATCCCATCTCCATCCCCTGTCTGAACTTGGGGAGCTCACTGGATGCACTGAACCAGGGTGAACCCTAAAACTGCGGGCCCCCACTACACACTGCCAACCTCTAAGCAAGGTTTTGGCACCATCAGGGGAGAAAAACACCTCTAAAAATTATTAGAAAGCAGCGTGGCCATGAATTCCCCACCCCGAGGGGCCGGCGGCGCCTCCAGCCAGCCCTCCCCGCCCTGACTCTGCCCTTCAGCTCTATTTTAAGAGAGTTTTCACGTGATGCTGCCGAAGTCCCATCCCAAAACAGCTGCTGGGGCAGGAGGGCGGCCAGAGGATGGGGAAGATGCTCGGGGCGAGGGATGGGTGTTGGATAAGCTCCGACGGCGGGGGATGGAATGAAGAGATGAGTAAGGAATGGTGGTGGAAGGAGATGCTGATGCTCACTGGAGCAGGGCAGCCTCTCTCCAGCAAAGCCACCAAAAATCCCACCACAAGAGATGGAGCCCAAGCTCCATTTCCACCCACATTCTCCCCCCCCGTGCCTCAGTTTCCCTAAACAGCCCCACCAACACCTGATCACCTGCCCCAAAAGGTGTTTGCTGCTGGATTTAAATCAATGTACCAGGATAAAATGCTATTTCTCTTCGCGGCTACGGAGAACCAGATCCTTAAATGTTCCTGCAGCTCTAAACCTCCCCAAAGGAACAGCAGGTTGGGCCACTCTGGATATATTTAAATACTCAAATCCTCAGTCCCCCAGAAGATCATCTCTGACCTTCACCAGCCTCTTATTTATTTAATTAATTAATTATTCATTTCTATCGCCCTCATCACCACAGCATCGAGGACCATGAGCAATTCCTTCCCATATAAGCACAAGGACAGGGGGTTTTAGGGCATAAAATTCACATTTAAGTGGTGACAAGACCAGCTGCCTGTGAACCACTTTCCATTCAGCACAAAATTTGGGGATTTCTTTAAATTTTTCACCCTCAAGATGTACAAGAAAAAAAAGCAATCTGCTTTTCTGTATCATTTCCAACCACCAAAGCATTCATAGTTGACCTTCAGCATTAAATTGCATTAAAGAAAAGTGCTTTAATAAGGAGCTAAATACAACGTCAGCACTTGCTCCTCAAAAAAAGAAGTCCCCCACTCCCTCTTCTCAGTTTGGACATTGCTGCACTTCAGGGTGAAAGAGCTGGGCTGAAACTATTTCATGTCAAAACTTGACTTTTGCTAAAGAAAGAAATATTATTAAACCCCAATTTTTACAGATTAGTTCACATGACACAAAGGGGCATCGTTACAAATCCCAAACACTGGCGCTTTCGCTTTTAATCCTCGGCCTCCTACAACTTGCCCTCTGCCTTCCAGACCCTTTCATGAAACCTTCAGCCTTTTCTCCCTAGTTTTGAGGCCATCCCAGGATTTCTTTTTAAACTGATGCGACGCTCGCATCTTCCCACGACTCCCCAAAACCAAGACACACCAAGACGAAGCCGCCCCAGAAGGAGCAGCGCTGCCTGGACCGTGCACATCCCATTGCCAAACCACCCCTTTCTGGAGCAGGGTCACGCATGGAAACCCGGCAGAGGGATCAACCGCATCCCGAGGCGCCCGCCCCTCGCCTGTCGCCTACCTTCACCTCTCTGCTGTCCCCTCCCTCCCTGGGGAGCTCTCCCGCGGCTGCTTTCGGCACGGGACCGCACTGGGGGTGGGGTCTGCTCGCTCCTCCGACGGGTGTTTTTATTTAATTAGGAGAGGGTTGTCCGGAAAAACAAGCAGGAAGGGAAAACAATAGCCCGGCCACAGCCCCGCCTGGCGAGGCGCCGGCCCGCACGGCCCCGAGCGCCCACCGCCGGCATCCTGCCCGCCGGGATGTGCCGCGCACCCACCGGGGACCGGCCCGGCCCCGCTCCTGAGCCCTTAGGGATGCAGGTGACACCTTCTGAAGTGGTGTTTTTTCCCTCTGTGTTGTCTGAAAGGCTTGAGGGTGCCCAAAGTAGAGCCCTGTGCAGAGAGAGCAGTGGAGGGGAAGGGGATCAGCGATGCTCCCAGAGGCTATCTCGTCCTGGGGTGTTGGACACCCCTAAAAACGCCTCCCAGCCTCTGCTGGGTGAAGAAGAGCGTTAACCCAGCTGTGGGACAGTCAGATGCTTCCCAGGATCTTTTTTTCCTCCCTTTTGGTTGTTCCTAATATTTTATTAATGATATCCAGCATTTACAGGCTTTGGCTCAAGGATGCTTTTCCCAGGAGCAGCCTGGGAAGTTGGTAGCAGCACCAACTTCCCCACCAGAAGTGTCCTCAGTGCAAGGGAAAACTCCTTCCCCCATCCCTATCTCCCTGGAACCAAGGGGACACCTTTGCAAAGGGGAAAAAGATTAATTTGGGGTTTTTTTTTTTGGAAGCGCCATGGCTGCCAGCAACGTGGGAAGAGCAGTGGGATGAGGTGGGATGAGAAACACAAGGCTTCATCCACTGGGAGCAGGCACAGGATTGCCAACAGCACAGCCCACAGAGGGTTAATGGCTTCGTGCTTTTTTATTTACCTCATATTTTTAAAATTTTTTAAACCCTACCAGCCGCTCTGGGTGCTTTTCTCCTTTCCTTTTGCACACAGAGCTGCAAAGCCACAGTGACTCTTCCAAGGAAGGATGGACAGCTCAACCCTGCCATCAGCCCCTGTCCCCAGACTGGTCCAGTGAGGTGATGCTGCTCCTGGGGGATGCCACCACTGCGATGGCATCGAGGACACCATCCCTCTGTTCCACCAGTGGTGACAGTGAGGGCAGTGCCAAGCCCTGGGAGTCCATCCTGACATGTGGGGAGTCGAGCATTGTCCCCTGCACAAGCACAGCCTCTGCTGCAAAAATACTGAGGCTTCAGCAACGCTGCATTATTTTCATCCCAGGACAAATCCCAATCCCACCAGGAGAGCAGAGGCACCAAAACCGGGCTGGATGAACCTTTCTGTCTGTCCTTGTCCCCTCTGTCAGGGCTGAAAGAGGTGCAGCTCAGCAAGACCCAGCGCATGGTGCAAAAGCTCTGCAGGTAATTCCAGAGCTGCGCCAAGCCAGGTTTGGGGTTAAATCACGAAGGGATGCTGATGGATTTCAGCAGAGCTGAAACTGCCCTGGCAATCGCTGAGGGCAGACAGGACAGCTGGGCCATGGGGGCCCAGGGACAGCCAGGGACACCCGGCTGATGGAGATGTCCCCGAGCCACCGTGCTGGCACAGGAGCAGGTGACGGGATGGGATGGGATGGGATGGGATGGGATGGGATGGGATGGGATGGGATGGGATGGGATGGGATGCTGCCCTCCATCTATGGGATGCAGGACCGCCCGCAGAGTCAGTGCCAGGGTGGAAGAGCCCAGGGGACACACGCGCACGCAAAGCCACTGTCCCCCTCCCTCCCCTGCCCGAGAAAAACAAGCGGAGGGAAGATAGAGGGAGGAAACGAGGACAAAACCCAAGGCTGACCTCCCCAGCCGGGCTGTCGGCCAAGCGGCTGCACCAGGGGCCAGCTCCGGGCCGCTGCCCAGCCTGGAGCGCCGCGTGAGGCTGGGGAGGAGACATCACCTCCAAGAGACCCTACGGATGTCCCCACTGCCACTGAGGGAGGGCATGGATGCAGCAGGGCAGGCGGTGCTCAGAGCCACCCCATAGCTCATAGGATCCCCCCAGTAACCCCAAATTCAGTGCTGGAAGCAGGGAGGGGTGCAGAGGGGCAGCCACCATGACGCTTGTGTGGAGCCCGAAGGCATCGTAACCCCAAGCCAGACCCATTTCCATGTGCAGCCAGGCAATGTCTGGGAAGGGGTCAGGATCCCCAGAAGAAGGTAGGGGGATGGATGGAGGGATGGAGGGATGGAGGGATGGATGGAGGGATGGATGGAGGGATGGATGGAGGGATGGATGGAGGGACAGAGGGATGGAGGGACAGAGGGATGGAGGGACAGAGGGATGGAGGGATGGAGGGAGGGATGGAGGGAGGGATGGAGGAAGGGATGGAGGAAGGGATGGAGGAAGGGATGGAGGAAGGGATGGAGGGAGGGAGGGATGGATGGAGGGAGGGATGGAGGGAG
>VZRV01007971.1:373574-441723 GCA_013398115.1 Falcunculus frontatus | reverse complement strand
GCATCCCAGGAAGTCTGTTATCTTCTCGGAACGCACGCCTCCTGGAGAAACTGCCAGCTACAAATTAAGCTGGAACTGGGGAGGCGCCGGAGGGGGATTTCTGCACTCATTTCTAAGACGGACCCCGAGACCTGAAGCCGCGCCTCACTGGTGGGAGGGGACAGGGAGTAGGAAGGAGTAGTTGAATGAAGTGCAAATTACCTTTTGGGCTTAATGAATATATAACAGTTTGGAAGGTAGTTAAGTAAACGATAATATGAATGGAACCGCGCCTCTGGCAAGATGGCCAAGCGTCTTGGCCTTTATTCCACTAATAAATGTTCAATACTATGCTGCTGAAATTTCAGCTCGTGAATTAATTTATTTCAATTAGTTCATTTATACCAGTGATCACACACTGGAAGAGGCTGTCCAGGGAACTTGTAGAGTCACTGTTGCAGGAGTGTTTAAGGAAAGACTGAACGTAGCACTCAGCACCGTGGGCTGGGGGACAAGGTGGTGTTCAGTCATGGCCTAGCCCAATACCCTCGTAGGTATTTTCCAGCCTAACCGGTTCTGTGAACACAAATCAACTGAGACACAGCTCAAGTACCCATAAAAAGAAACGCAGACAAGATGCCTAACGGCTTGTTAAAGCTGCGAGATTTAAACGCATCACGTCATTCACAATCCAGACCCTTCCTTCCCGCCGCCAACGTGGCACTGCAGCGGCCCGCCAGCGCCGCCGCCTTTTATGTGTGCGGAGCGAACCAAGCTGAGGGCGCAGGACGGGGGCGCGATCCCCCCCCGCGAGGGGCCGTTGGACCCGGCCGTGAGAGATGTGGCAGGGCGCGGCGGCGGCGCGGAGGATGCTGGGAGTTGTAGTCCAAGTTGGCGCCGGCCGCGGCCTGCCTTCGTGTGTCCCTGGGACGGGAAAGGCCGGGAAGGGACGGGTCGGGACGGGGGGATCGGGCTCGGTGAGGGCGCTTTCGGCGGCGGGAGGAAGCGCTGCGTTGTGGCCCGTCGTGCCCGGCGGCGGGGAGGAGCGGCCGGAGGGCTGGGCCGGGCGGTGCCGGGGCCCGGAGCGGCTGGAGGAGGTGCGGGGCTCGCTCCTCGTGTTCTGACCCGGCGCGTCCTTGCAGGGCTGCAGCGGCTCCTGCGTGCTGCCAGCGCCGTGCTCCGAGGCTTGCTGTGAGGTGAGGGTCAGGGAGCAGCACTGCGCAGAATTCCCGGTGGGATTTATCCCGGTGCCTCGCTGGGTCCCCGGTGCCGTCCTGTTCCTGCCTCCGGCCGGGCTTCCTCCTGCGTGGAGAGTTTGGGTGCCGGGTTGTTCGGAGCCTCGGGGCACTGAATTCCAACCCTGCAGCGAGGAATGGGATGCTGGTCCTGGTAAAATGCCTGCGGTTCATACTCACCCTGGGGAATCTGTTAATGCTGGATAGAAGTGGTGCTTCAGGAGCTTTACTGCTTTTTTTTTTAGTGTCTCTGGAGGCATAATTTGCTCTTTATGTGGTTTATTTGGTTTTATTATCACATGAAAGAAACTACGTTATTTCTTTTGGGAAAACACCTCTGAAAGTAATGGAGCTGTTGCATCACATCCTGTGATATCCATATCCTGGAAATGATGGGTGCAAATTGTTGGATGGGCCGTGTTTGGCTTTTCCTTTGGTGTTGTATTATTTGATGGCACTGCTGCATGATGTTATGTAGTTGGAGATCAGTAGTTCTCCATCTGTGGCCATCACTGGTCTTTGGGGTTCTGTGAGGGTTTTGTGGCACTGAAACACTTGGTGGCAAAGGGAGGAGGGAGGGGGGTGTGGTCTGCTGCAAATCCTGAAAGTTGGCAATGGCACTGAGAATGTGTGACCAAAAAAAAATTAATTGGAATTCTCATAGTTCTGATAAGGTCAGGCAGCCTTTGGAGAAATGGAACTTGCTGCGTTTATGGTGTTTGTGGACTCTGTCTGTACTAGTGACAAGGGAAGGCAAACAGCCCTTGCTCTCATTCCTCGTATTTCCAGCTGTCCTGGTCAGTGTTAGTTCTTCTGCACGCTGGTGAAAAGGCTTGTTTGGCGTTGCTTTTCAGGTTTTTTTTAAGGTGAAAATGTTATGCAGGTGTTGTGGTTAACATAATTTATGCTATGAATGTAGAATTATAGAATGGTTTGGGTCGGAAGGGGCCTTAAAGATCATTTTGTTCCCCCCCCTGCCATGGGCAGGGACACCTTCCACTGTCCCAGGCTGCTCCAAGCCCCAGTGTCCAGCCTGGCCTTGGGCACTGCCAGGGATCCAGGGGCAGCCACAGCTGCTCTGGGCACCCTGTGCCAGGGCCTCCCCACCCTCCCAGGGAACAATTCCTTCCCAATATCTAACCTATACTACTCTCTTTTAGTTTGAATATTTTTTACTATCTGGTAATAGTTAAATACATCAGATTCTGCATTAAGCTGTACTGCAAAACATGTAAAGTAGCACACTGCACAGTTATTTCTTCTATGGATTTTCTAGCTCATTTCAAATCTTTGAAGTGCCCGTGTTGACTTGGAGGAAGCTCAACTTAAACAGAGCCCCAAAGTAACAAGTGCACAGTACTATTTACCTGGTGCAATCACCCTCATGATGAATGAGAGGAAGGTTGACTTAGCTTCAGTTTCCTACTCTAAAGCCTTAATTAGGAAAAGTTACCTGCCACCTCAGTAACCACCTCAGTTTCAAGTCAAGGGATGACCTCACACCCAAGTGCATTGTTTGAGGTATGATATCAGTAAAGAACTCAGAAGTTTCAGAAAACAGGTATAGGAGGGTTCTGGGGCTTTGGTTTGTTGTTTTGTTTTGTTGGGGTTTTTTTGTTGTTGTTTTTTTACCACTCCTGATCACCTCTCTTTAAGACTTTAGACTTTGAAACAAGTCATTCAACAGGAGGTGATTAAACTGATGATCTCTCTTTGCACTTTCTTTGGCTTCATTGAGACTTTGTGTGTCCTCTGGGAACTGCCTGCGTTTTCCAGACCAGAGACTGACGGAAGTTTTATCCCTTAGTCCTCTCCCTTTCTAAAGTGGGAAAAAACCAGTGCAAGGGATTTTTCAGATGGAAGTTTTAAGTATACTCAGGGTCCAGCTCTGTTTCTGTTTCATTTTTTTGGAAGAATGTTGTCATTTTGTTTCACTTTAGCTGCACCTTATTCTGGACAGTTGTCAGCAGAGCTTAGCCATGAGCAGTGTCTGCAGACAGCACTGTCAAAGCTTAATTAAAAGTTATGCCTACTGTGATTAAAGTCAAAACGTTTAGTGGCATTTCAATTTAGTGTTCCAGCTTCGTGGTTATGTTTCATTTTAGGCTCTATTTAGAGAGCAGTTTCCCCTCTTAGTGTACTTAAATATATTGTGGTTTCTTTTTTTGTGGGTGTATGTTTTTTCGGTTTTTTGTTTGTTTGGGGTTTTTGTTTCTGCTTTTTTTTTTATTAGCAGGAGCACCTACTGAAATAGAAGAGGGGATCAATTAAAGATGACTGATAATACACCTCATTACAAACTCTGAAGTATGGCTGATTCTAGACAGTGTGGTTTTATCCACATGAAATTTGCTAATCTTCATCTGTAGGTGATCTTATCATTAGCTGTGAATTTCTGTATTTTAGAGTAATAACGTGAAGAATGCTTTTGAAGTGTGGTACAGTCATTAAGATTATTGCAAAATATTAGCACAAATATAATTACTTTCCATTAAACTAAAGTGAAAAGATGCATAATTTCCTAGGTAAGCCTTTTAAAAAGGGCTTGATCTCTAAATCAGCCTTTTAAAAATTTGATCTCTAAATCAAATTATTTAATTCCTGCTTTTAGCATGAGCTAAAGCAAATTCAAACATTTCAGTCACAGTTTTAGCCTGGTTTTCCGTTCAGTATACACAGCCTAATTCCCTAGTTTGGTAATTAGGTTAATGGCTGAGATTTGGCTTTAGGTTAATGGATGAGGTTCAGCTGGTGAGAATCAGTAAAAATAGTTCTAAAGATAGATTTTGTGGGTGTACTGTATTTTCTTCGTGTAATCTGAGGGTTTACCATCATCCTTATAGTATCTTCATTGTACTGAAGAGGGCTTTTTTTAATGAAATAATCGATCAAAGCCAAACAAAATTCATGGTTCTACTTCCTAAAGGTTTTGTTTTAAGGAGGACTTATCGCTGGAAATATGTTTTTTCCGTATTTCTCTTTTCCAGATCCCTTCTTTTTTATTTCCATATAAAAAGAAACCAGGATTTTCTTCTCCCAAAACGTGGCATTATCGAATTTGCAGTTTCTGGTCACAAATCACTAGATGGCAGTACTGATATTGTTTTAACCTAATTCCGTGTGCTTCATTTTCCCTGTCTCTAGGTTTCTCTTTCACTTTTGTAAACCAAAATGTTCTAGTTTGCAAGAAGGCACAGAAGTCACCTCCCTAAGAAGTTAGGCTGAGTTTTCAGGTGCTCCCTTTTGCAAGTTATGTGGTTGTGGCTTAGATTATGAAGAGTTATTGTAATAACTTTTCCACCCAAATGCTTCCCCATTCCTCACACACAGCTGGTTTTAGGTAGGCCATTTATGTTCATATATATCTTGTAGGACCATTTTAATTATCTGTGGTGCTGGATTATTCGAACATGATGAGCTATTAGCTTCAAGTTACCCATTGTACTTTCTCCTTTCCTTTTGCCTATTCCCATGCCTTGTCTTTAGCCTTAATTTTTTTTTTATTATTATTTCCTTTTTTCTTAATACAGTACCTGCAAACTACAACTGGATTATGTTGAAAAATCAGCGTACAGAAAGGTGTTGTTTGTGCAGGCTCTGTATTAGGCAAGACATCATTTAAGTCAGTTCCATATGGGATTTTTATCGTATTTCAGCAACTGACATGATTTTTTGCACAATTGGGGTTACTGTTTCTGTTCTTAAACTTTCTTATTGCGGAGTTAGTAGAGAAAAACAGCTACAGAGTTATTTATATTTCTACTAATTCCTGACTTTGCAGATGTCAGGTGGCTTCTTGGGGGGTTGCTCTTTCTCCCTCCCCCCCCAGCACCACCACTGTAATAAATTTCTGAAGCTTTAAAAAATCCTTGCACAGAGTTTTTGGAAAGCTGCTCTGTGGAACTTTACCAGCCATTCTGCATGGCCACAGAATTTATTTTGAGTAGTAAGCACCTCTCAGCAGCTTTTAATCATGGCATTAGGTGAAATCAAGCAGCAGATTGGAACAGCTTTGAAAAAATGTTTCTAGGTTTTGGCCAGTGATTACTTTAATTGCACAATGGAAAATTCTTTCATTTGTAGTGTATAACTGGAAGAATAACTTAAGAAATATCTCTGTGCAGAGGAAGGTAAACTCCTGTAGATTGATTAAAAGACAAATATCATAATATTGCAAATTCTTGCACTTAATAAAGTTTAATGGAAGACTCTGCACTTCTTTTCTAAGGGGTGATGAGAGGTACTTTGCAAGGACAGTCTGCTCCCCACCTGACAGTTAGTGACCCTTTCATCCCATCTCAGGAGACGCCCTTAAGTGAATTAGAGATGCTCAGAACCCAAAATCCATCTGTCATAAGAATTTCTTGAAGAGCGCTGCGCATAGGCCGCATTTACTTGCTTTCCATGGCTGGGCCCAAGCATTTAATCCTGAATCACTTAGTGCAAATCATAGTGATTTGTCAGGGGATCTGTGATTGCTCCTGTGTGATTTTGATGCTTTCATTTGTTTTTGAAACTGTTAGTGCACTTGTCAGGACTGACATGGACGTCCTGTTGTCTGGATTTTTCAATTTGGTAATAATAGTAATTTTTCCTCCACATTAAACTAAGAGTTGTATATACCTTTAAAACAACAATGAGGAATTTTTTCCTTTTTTTTTTTTTAAGAGAGGAAAGCCCCTTGTCACCTTGTATTTTGTAAGGGGAGTTTCTTTTTATATACATGAGAGTATTTTTATTCAACGTATTACCTAAGCCTTTTCCTCTGTAAATTCCTAAAGGGAATAAGCTGGCAGTCTTCAGTAGCCACTGATGTAATGGGTATGGTGGAAAATGTTTTGAGCCTATCTATTTTTCATATATATATATAATTATTTTATATGAGAATTTTATTTCAGTTAAAGTTCCTTAAGGACTGCTGCCTCAGGGAGTGGTACAGGTAGCTTATCAGACCTGTGAGGAAGCAGGATTTTTGGTAAGCTGCCCCTGCACCAAAGAATGAAAATCAGCTGGTGTTCATGAAAATCTTAATTTTTCCACTTTTCTTCTTCTAAGCCCTTTTGCATTAATTTAAGATTGTTAAATAAGCATATAGGTGTATTTTTTTAGAAGTAGTATGTTTTAAAGGTTTATTCAAGTAGGTGAAAAGATTCTTCTGGCCTTCAAAATAAAAACCAAAGCCTTCAATTACTTACACTTCTGTTAACATCACCAGAGAAGTGTGGTGTATGGATTTTATAGGAATTGGCTGTACTGGAAAACTTGTTTGATGTAATAAATTAATTTCATGATAATTTTATTCCTGCTGGAAGTAATAGGTCCTGGTTTGCATTACCACAGCTCTAGAATGCAGCAGAATTGTACCCTGTAGTTAAGTTTTTCTTGCAATGGGATATGGCGTTTGTGATGTGTAATTATCTCTCTTTTATTACTTTTCCAAGTACCACCAGTATATTTTGGAAGCTGTAGCTGGGCAGGCACAGTAAGGTTTTTCAGAAAGAGTCTTGGTGTTTGAGGTGTTAGCACAGTGCTAAAAATAAAGAGAAGATACAGGAGAAGGGGGACACACTGGATAATTTGTACTTGAGATAAGTCAGTGTTTTTTTTCCTAGAGTTGGCATTTGAATTAGCTGCTCTGTTCAGGAATGTAAATAACTCTGTTGTGGCCTTTGCGTTCTCATTTAAAATCTTTTCCTTTGTTTCTCAAGATGCATTTTATTTGTTTTTCCCTCACAGGTTTTTGTAGCTGAAGGAAAATGATGGAAGAGAGTGGGATAGAGACGACTCCACCTGGCACACCCCCTCCAAGCACAGCAGGGGTGGCTGCTGCTGCTACACCTGTCACATTGGGTACAGAAACCTTTATTCATGTCTCTTGAAGCACTACAAAAACAGTTGCAATCAGCATAATTGCAGTTCTCTTCTCCAGGCTAATTGGAAGGATTTAAATTGTTTCTTAATCATGGAAGTGGGCCCCTTATCTGTAATACATTTGGTACCACAGAATATTTTAACATTTTTTTTATACTTGAAACTATTTTACGAAGTGGTGTGGATGCGCTTTTATTTTTTAAGGATGCAGGGCCAGGTGAATAATACCTTCTACTACAGTGCATAGGGCGGCATGGGAGGGAGTTAAAACAGATTTACAGTCCTCTAGGGGATAGTGGTAAACCTGAATAATCACTTGTATTTTAATACTCACAAAATCCTAGAATGGTTTGGGTTGGAAAGGACCTTAAAGCCCATCCAGTTCCCCCCCCTGCCATGGGCAGGGACACCTTCCACTGTCCCAGGCTGCTCCAAGCCCCAGTGTCCAGCCTGGCCTTGGACACTGCTAGGGATCCAGGGGCAGCCACAGCTGCTCTGGGCACCCTGCGCCAGGGCCTCCCCACCCTCACAGGGAGGAATTCTTCTAATGTCTGATCTAAACCTGTCCCCATCCAGTTTAAAGCCATTCCCCCATCCTGTCACTCCATCTCTTTGTGAAAAGTTGCTTCAGCTCTCTTGTATCCCCTTTAGGTACTGGAAAGTGCTCTAAGGTCTCACCTTTGGTTGGTAATCAGAGCACTTTTTCTGATTTTTGCCAAGATTCTGAGCACCATATTTGAATACCAGATACTGAATTTTTTGGCACGTGTGGTATTGTTGAGTCAGACTTGTGCAGTCTCTCTTATCAAATGCTAAAGGAGGAATATACTGAGAAGATCTGCCCACAATATTAAATAAGTTCTATAATAAAAGCAATTTTTTAGATTAAAACTGTGGAAGTGTAACCTCTGATGGAGCAGTTGCTTTAACTAGGTTAAAAATGGATTCTGGAGCAGGGTTGCAGAGATGTTACTGCACATGAAGTGCCTTCACTGCCTCATTCATAGACAAGCAAAGCAACCAGAGCCAGAAGTGCATAAAGTGCTACAGGATGTCATCAATGAGGTTAATTTCATAAAAACGGTCTTTAAATGGTAGATTTTTTACATTGTTTTGTAATGAGATAGGGAGTAACCAGGAAAGATTTTTATTGTTTTTATATGGCACAGAGGTTTGCTGGCCACCAGTGGCAATGTCTGTAAAAGAGTTGTTGAAGTTAATGTGGACATTACGTTTTTTGGGGGGTTTTTTTCACAAAATTGTGACAGCTCTGCTGATGTTTTCTATGATGACAAGAAGGTGTGCTACCTAGTGGATATTTAAAAAAAAAACATGCACTCATAAGTTGTCCCATCCAGGTAAAGGTGACATTTCAACAAGGAGTGATAGAGGAAGTACTTTTGTAGTGAAGTCATGTTTTTGAGAAACCGTTTCCAGAACTGATATTCGGAAATACTTCCATCATTGTTCATTCCTGCAGACAGAACCAATGCAAGCGTTGCATAAAAACTGTCAAATCTGTAGACATCGGCCTGCAAAGAGAATTTCCTGGTCTGTGTAACGTCTTCCAAACAGTTTCCGTGGGATTTGAGCACACTTGTTAAAAATACGAAAATGCGACTCGTTCGTTTTGCAAGGACAGTTGATGGACATCAGAGAAGATGAAAATTTGCCAGCTAAATTTCAAGGAAAACTTTAGCATGATTTATGGGTGAGAGTGGAAAATGAATAGCGTGGTACAGCAAGCACAGCTAATGAGGCACTTCTTCCATGTGGAGCTTTGTGAGGTGTCTTTTCTAGCCCTTAAACCAAGTATCAGAGCAGTCTGAATGTAGAACCAAACCTTCAAATTCCTGCATCATGATGTGCTAAATCAAGATGTAAAATGAGGTTTCTTCAGTTGCAGTGATCACCCTAAACAGTAACTATCAATGATTGTATTATCTAGTATGTTAACTATTATTAATGAATGATATTATTATATTGATAGTGTATTGTCAAAACAGTTTTTAGTGGAAGCAGAAAATGTTTTTTACTTCTAAGGAAATTTTTTTTTCCCATTTGTCTTTATCTCATTATTTTAAATTTTTTGTTGTGTATGTTTTGTAATATACATAACATACTGGTACAGTGGTGCATGTAAATGATATATAAATAAATTTACAAGGGGGAATGGATGCTCAATTTCTTTTACTGATGGGTGTGTGTGACAAAGTTTAGAGACCATGGCTTTAGTGTGATTTGCCTATCATTTGGTTGTGATTGGTGTTTAGGCTGAGGCCAGTGAGATGCTTAAGCTGGTCCAACGTCTTACTCCCATCAAACATGGCAATTTCGGTTTTTCACTTAGTTTCCTGGCTAAACTTGGTTACAGAGAGAAAAATTGGCTTATCCTAGGATAAGCTGAGGATCTGACTGAAATAGGGAAAGCAGAGGAAACCAGGAAGATGAGTGCCAGAGAAGAGAGGGCTGCCTTGTGTTCAGTCCGTTTTACAGTGCCATACCTCTGAAACAACTCCCACCCTCCCAAACATTATAGGAGTATGTGTTTTATTCCTGAAGATGGGCCCTTCCTGCCTCATCATTTGATGCAGCAGTCACTCAGGAAGAACAAAACTAGGTAGAAATTTCTGAGGCAGGTTTCAGCTGCTCTAAACTCGGTAGTCGAATGTTGACTCGTCCTTTTAAGCTAGTGACAAGTAGGGTCGTGCAAGAAGAAGAGATGTGTCTTGCAAGATACTGTCACCAAGGACTGAGTGCCATTGGTGGTGTTTGGAAACTCGAGCAGAATTAAAATTCTTTTTGAAGTAAAGAAAAAAAAGCAGACCGCTTAAAAAATTATTTGTGGAATGTCTGAACAATTATATAACTGAATCTTTGAGATTAAGGCTTCTAAAATTCTTTTTTTCTCCCCCCCTTTTTTTTTTTCTTATTTTTGTAGCTTTGTCCAGCCCCCTTGCCACACCAAGCATGCCATCTTCTCCTGCCTACTCACCACCCTTGCCAGCTGGCGTGTCCCCAGTTCCTCCTCCCATGATGACCTCGGCCTCTCTTCCACTTGTGCCTTCTGCAGCCGTTTCTCCAATTGCACCACCCCAAAGCCCTGTCCCACCTCCTGCTGCCCCTCCAGCTTTCAGCACCCCTGTGTCCCAGTTCTCTGCTCCTCCTCCGCTGAGCTCTGCTACTGGCCCTGGTCTTCCTGCACCTCCCACTGGTCCCCCCATTTCAGGGTTTTCCATGTCTTCCACCTATGATATCACCAGAGGTCACGCTGGCCGAGCGCCTCAGAGCCCACTGATGCCTTCATTTTCTGCACCTCCAGTCACAGGTAACTCTTTGTTTATTTGCTTTCCTGTTTGTGGGACAGGGTGGGGGATCTCTTTGGTGGTTGCTTTATTCTTCTAGGTATACTGAATTAATTGGTTGTACTCAGAAGAAGGGATAATAGTCTTTAAAATACAGTCATGGTCCAAGACACAGAGTCCATTTTAAGTTCTGGTGGCATTGAAGTTCATAGGAAAATCTTAGTTTGAAAACTTTTATTTTTGCTAACTTGCATGGCAAAGCCCAAAGCTTTTCTTTAGCTCAGAGAGCCACCTTCAAGCATTATATTTCCCCAGAATGACAATCACAGGCTGTAAACTCATAATTTTCAGGGTTTTGTTCTGAAAATTTGTCTCTAACAAGCTGTCTGTCACATGACATCAGCTTCTATTTTCTTGTTTTCAGCCTTGAAATTGCATTGGGATAGCTAAAAATACATACCTTCCATGCAGGCAGTTGCTGTGGTTGCTGAATTGATGTCATTTTCAGCTTGTGGAATGGAAACTTGGCTCTTCAGCTGCAGTTGGGCCAAGCTTTTATTATTATTGGTGATATCTCTTTTAAGTAGTCTGTATTTGGAAAATGTCTAAAAAGAGCTATCAGTTTGCAGCGTAAAATAAAAATAACTCTCAATTAAGGCTAGTGTTGGAAAATCTGTTAAAATAGGCTGGAGTGGTGGAGCAAAGGGTCACACTTCATTTTTCTACTGTTTGAGTTTCTTTTGTTTTCCTTTAAAATATGTAAAGCTTCCTCCTTTTTCTACTACTATTAATTTCCAGCACTTGGTGTTAGAAAACTTCTTACTTTCCCTATTGTATGGGAACATTCCTATATCTTTGTTCAGACACTAACACTTATCCCTCTCTTTTCTCTACTGAGAGTTAATCACGAAAATTTAAAGACAATAAAAAGAACAATTTTAAAAATTAGAGTGATGAGGAAAAAAAAATCATTGTTTGACTTTGTTCATAGTGTACAGGCAGTCTCAGTTCTGTTAGCAGATATGGCTGCATTCATTAGATCTTCTAGCCTTTAGCAAGCAGAATTGTTCTTGGGCCTTCAAGAAGTGAGGTGAGTTAGCCTGGAATTGTTCTATTGTTCCTGCTATTTTCTTGTTAAACAATTGCACGTTGCTTCAGTGTAACAAATTAAACACTTGTGTTTTATTTTTCCCTCTCACAGGTGCTTTGGCAGATCCCATTACTCAACAGGCAACTTTCTCTTCATCTTTGTCTCCTGGTACTGGTTCTGCAATCACTTTTCCTGAGGAGCATGAAGACCCCAGAGTATCTACTGTCCAGAGTGGAGCACCTGCTGGAGGACTCTGGGGGTTCATAAAGGTATGGGGTTTGTCTCTTACTTTCAGGAGGAGCTACAATTTTGTACTGACTGTAGGGAGACATGTCTTACTGAGGAAATGCATGCTGCTATAAATCTTTTTTTTTTTTCCAGTCTCATGTGCAAGGTGGCCTTTTTTAATAGTGGTGTTTGCTGAAACTATGCTTTTACTTTTTCTCTGTGTAGAAGAGAGGGGACTGCAGAAATGCAGGTGTTCTAGGTTAATTTTTAGTCGTGTGATAGGAACATGTGATAGAACCTATTAGATACGTATATGTTCTTAAACCAGATGAAATTTTAGAACCCCTTTAAGACCTGAAAGGCAGTTTTTACTTCAAAAAGACTGTATGCCGAAAAAGGTCAGTCTGTTTTACCTTACTTGAATGCTTTGCATATCCCGTTTATAACTTCCTAATTTACTGAGTTTGATTCCTGTGGGAGGCAAATCATGCTTGTTCTATAACAATCCAGTTATATTTTATCTGTTTCCAAGGAGAGACAAACTAGGTATTTTTTCAATCACAAATAAGTGTCTAAGGTATTTTGTAAGATTATTCTGCTAGAAGGCATGGAATGTATAGTGCAGAACAGATACTCCTTGTGATGCAATCTAATCAGAGGAAATAAGCAGTAACATCAACTGGTAGAATTTCGTTAGTCTGTAACCTTTTTGGAGCTGTAAGAGATTCTACATTTAAGTAGCATTGTGAAGATTGTTTTAGAAAGATCTGAGGGTTGTACATGAACACTGAGCTGTCTTCAGGAGCAGCACCACATTCTGTCCCATCTCACACTGAATGTGAAGGAAGAATAAAGAAGACTATTGTCGCAGTGGGCTTGAAGAATTTTTGAGGGATTTTCAGTCCATATGAAGCATGAAAACCCGGGAGAAAAAGCTGTATGTGACATGGCAGACTAAGCCCTGCCTTCCTGCAGTGATACAGTCTTAAAGAGCAAGATGAATTCTCCATCAGTGCAGTGAGAGCAGAGTGGTCATGCTGCTGTTTTCAGGGAGAAATGTCTTCTCATGATCATAAAAACACATCTTCCTTCTTCCTTTCAGTGTTTTCCTTTCAGTCGTTATATTCCTCCTCATATTTGCAGTAGGTGGCAGTGTTCTGTAAGAGAACATTTTACTTGTAACTTGATTCTGTAGCCCTTTGAGTACCAGAGCTTTCATTTGCAAATTAATTGAAGAGCCAATCTCATCCACATTTTAGTGTTGCCACTAGGATCCAAAAGGTGTCCTGTTTCTGTTTATGGAGAAGGTCTGTATTACTGACTCCATTTTTGGTTGAAGTAGCAAGCATTCCATGTGCTCTGTGTATTCAGTAACCGCTTCTTGAGAATTCCATAAGCGAAAGAATGAAGAATCATTAATTACATTGAAACCATCAAGTTCCTGATGTATGTAAGCCCACATCAGAGTCTGTTCTTTTTAAAGATGAGCCAGAATCTGGGACATTCAGTGGTAATTTTTACAGAAATGCACCCTGATTTTTCTGTTGAAGAGTTTATGCAGTAGTTGCCACAGTTATCTTTATTTCTGTTTTTGAAGTAATTTGAAATGCCCTTTTTCCTCTGGTGTTGTTAAGGAATCATACACCTTTCTTTCAGATTTCCTTCAAGCTCAGTAATACTGAAAACTATGACAATCTAAAATTGACGAATTAATGGTTTGGAATCAAATGGGACTGTTTCAGTTTCTTCAATCTTTCAAAGATGCCTGAGCAGTCCCATTGCAGTTCCAAGGTTGATTTTTGCGTAATTGTTGCAATAACTTCATGATTTGGATTGGTATAAAAATATGAATTATTTCATCTTATTTCTGCTAGGCAAATGAACACATACAGGCATCTGCCACAGGTAGAAGCAGTCTCAGTGTTCAGGAACCATCTGTATAATGACTTTATGTTAGTTATGCAGCCAGGTTGCTAATTGGAGAAGCACTGCCTGGCTTTGCAAGATGATGGGGCTGTTTCTGCATTAATGAGGAAGGTAACACTTAAAATTGAGGTTGTAACAGAAAAGCCACGCACTGATAGTCATATCCTGCCATGTTTGTGCTGAGCAATGTACAGCAGATGTTACAGAGCAGCTTAGTATTAATTATTTGTTTGGTTGATTTTTTACCTGTAACATTCTGAATTTCTTGAGGAGGAAAAGAAAACCTAGAAGATAATATGGAAATGTATTTGCTTAAATTTAGGGTGTAGCTGAGAATCCCATGGTGAAATCCGTTCTTGATAAAACCAAACATTCAGTGGAGACCATGATCACAACGCTGGATCCTGGCATGGTTCCATATATCAGTAAGTGTTTATGATAAACCATCAAGTATTGCATGGAAATGCTAGAGACACTTAAAATGTAAAAGCATTTCTGTTACAGCTTGAAAATTAATAGGTAAAGATTAATGTTACTCACCGTTTTGTATTTTACTGGAGGACACTGCATGTTGCACTTAGCTGACCAGAGATTAAAATGAGGAAGCAAAAGGCGCCATTTGGCCAGGGTGGTGGTTTGGTTTTGGGTTTTTTTGGCATGGTTTTTTATTTTCTGGCAGCCTGATAAGCAGTTCTCCCTCTCTACTAGGTGTGCCAGTACTGACCTTGTTCTGCCTATGAAAAAAGTTGGTCAGGAAACGGCTAAGGCTAAGAAGAAACCATTAAAATGATACTTTTCTCATTTTGATTTCCTGAGCTTTTTTTTTTTTTTAAGCCAGACCTATTCTGTGACCCAGCTAACTACTTTGCTGCACTTTTGTACTAGTTCAGAGGATGGGGAAGATGACCTAATTATTGAGTAGTCGTTAATTGTCTTACATTAAAGGGAAGATATCCCAGCAGCTGTCTAGTGAGGGGAGAGTGGGAATAACACCAGTGAGGCCAGCCAGCAATGCCTTCTAAAGGTATTTGAGAAGAGTAGCAGGATGCAGTGCAATGCTACAGTAAATGTTGATTATGCACAGTTTGGCAAAGTGTATTTAAGGTTTCTATTGCAGTCATGACTGTCCCTTTTTAAAAACAGGATCTGTTAATATCCTGGGTAGTTTGATCCAGTATTTACTGACAGATGAACTTTATCTGGAGGAGGAAGTAATTCTAATAAAATGGTTTGCTTGTAGGATTTAGGTTGAGTAAGCTAAGTCAATGGTTACCTCCAGGTTCTCTGAAGTCCTGTTGGAAGGGGAAGCATCTGCATACATCTTGGCCATTTAAGCACTGCATTGTTTCTGTAGCTGCAGGTTGTGAAAATGGGGCAGAGGTTTGTAAGCGAAGCATGTACTTTCTTCTAGAAATGTGTTCTGGGATCAGCAAAAACCATGTCCTCAACAAATGGCCCCTCTTCTCTCTACTCGCCCTTCTACTGCAATGCCAAAGGAATTTCATATTCCTCATAGCAAAACCTGAAATTACCAAAGCTTCTGGATGAGGTGGTTGAAATTTTTTTTTTTTCCTCATCTGAGCAGATAGTTTGTAATCTCTTTCTTGAAAAGAGCTGAACTGTTTTCATTGGCACTTTGTGAAGTTGTCATCTGAGCTGCCCTCCTGGAACAGACAATTCCTGTCTGCACAAGAAATGCTCACCTCATAATCATAAACAGTGCTTTTATAACAAAAGACAATTGGGAGTCTCAAATTAAATATGGAACTGTCATTTATAATACACGAGGTACAATGAAATTTCGTATTCAGGTGTCAGAGCTTGACCTGATGTAACAGTTCTGCCCCTGAATTTACCAGGGTGCATCTACTTCTTACATTTTAGGTTTCCATATTACTACATCTTGTCACAAGTGGGTTTTTTTAACCCACGTAATACCTTTATTTCAGTTCTGTAGTATCTCTGATGAACAAAGATATGCTTTTGATACTTGATGATCCTCAATACAGAAGAATTTTACTGACTCCATGCACCCAAACAGAATAAATTCCTTTATTGGCACAGTTGCCATTCTTCAAGTTGTTATGCAGTAATATACTAGCTATGTTATGGATTAATTTTTAGCTTCCTTAAAAGCTCATTAATGGTATTTCTGTTCCTGAGCACTCAGGCAAGGCTAACTTCAGTAAAAGCCTGCAGTCAATGTTAAGCACTTGTTTAATTATGTTAAATTGATATCTATCAAGAAGGAATCAATGAAAAAAGATACTCTCAATTATTTTTAGTCCAGTAGTTGCGCAGTGTTTAAAACCATTGCTGAAAGGTCAGTGATCTATACACCTAATTCCATTCAGCAAAGCAATGATAAATACAATTTTAAAAAATTACCCAAAAATGCCAAAATAGTATGTTTTCCTACTGTTCTGGCCTATCTGGTGATTATTCATAAAAAATAAGATGATTCCCGTAACTGGGGTCTGCCGAGTAAAACGAGCCAAAAAGTAACTTGGTTTTTTCATTAAAATTTAAGCTTTGGGCTTACCATTATCAGTGAGGCAACTTTTCTTGAAGCAGGATAAATACTGCAAACTCTGTAAGCTCATGTAGTTGATGCAGCTTACTTAGGCAGCCTTCTCTCATGTCAAATTCCACATTTGAGAAAAGATTTAGCTGTTCTTGAGAAAGCTTCTCACAGCAGAGTTTTGTGATGCGTTTCTGCACAGTGAAAGTGATGTGATGCGTTTCTGCACAATGAAAGTGATGCAGCTGTGATAGACAGATGTGAAGTGTGATTGAGTTTTTTATAGTAGTTTTAGATTTCTTTTAATCCATGAATTGTTTTGTTTCATTCTGAAAAGGCTTAGTGAAATCTCCTGCTTCTTTATGGAGACACGCCTGCAGAAAACACTCGGAACTGTGTTCAAACTTTTTCGTTCCAGAGATATTTAATATCCAAAAAACCCAATAAAATTACACTGAAGTTCACATTCTAAGGGCAACTACAAAGTAATGAGAGCCTTTCCTTTAAATCTTGTGTAATTTGGCACTGGATTTCATGACCTGCATCAGTGTTCTTGATCTCATTCATAAGAGTTTGTGTGTCACACCAGTATTCCTTGCTGCTTCCCAGAACACCAAAACATCATTGGAAATGGATGTATTGAGTTATTTTTCTGAATCTCTGTGAATTGTCATCTTGAATGAGAGGTATGATTTTTTTTTCAGGTGCTGAACCTGAAAACAGGTCAGTTCCTGCTGCCTGTCTTTCATCCATTTGTCCCTTAGTTATTCATCTGATTTTCAATTCCTAAATTAAGTGACTTCTGCTTCATGGAAGAACTATTGTCTAGTGCATGAAAAAGTTTAAATACAGTCAACAATATTCTCAACAATATTCTCCACCTGCTCTTCTCTATCTGACAGTGGGAAGGAGGAAAATTACATGCATGGATGTATTTTTTACAGATTACTTTACAAAATTATTTTGCAGGAACTGGGGGAGAACTGGACATAGTGGTTACTTCTAATAAAGAGGTGAAAGTTGCAGCAATTCGGGATGCTTTTCAAGAAGTCTTTGGGATGGCTGTTGTGACTGGAGAGGCTGCACAGTCCAACATTGCACCCCAGCCTGTGGGCTATGCTGCAGGCTTAAAAGTAAGTTGATACATAACAGTAGCAAAGAGAAGTTCACCCAGAAAGATCTCATTTTCTGTAAAGTGAAGGTCAGTTTCTGGGATAGGTAAACATTTTCTTTGGGGTTTTTTTTTTTTGTTTGTTGTTGTTATTTTGTGGTTTAAGGGGTTTGGTCGGTTGTTTGGTTTGTTGTTTTTTTTTTCTCAGTCTGGATCATTAGATCAGTTTAAAGCTCTCTGAAATATTTTTGAGGGTTTTTCCAAACACGTTCACAGCAAGTGAAGAGTCTTTATGTCAGTGTATTACACCATTTATGTCAATTTCCTTATACTGTCATTGATTGCTGTCACATCTTGCATACACTGTGGTGTTTCTGTAGTTTAAAAGTGTATTAGGCATTTTTGAATAGTCTGTTACCAGCACATCACGTTGGGAATGTTAGAAATTAGAAGAGATTCTTCGAGATTGATTTTTCTTCCCACTGATTCTGTAGCTCAAAGACAATTTGATCAACACTTGTCATGGCTTTTCCTGAACAGATCTATGTTCTGTTTGAAAAATAAGAATTCACTGTGCAGCCTTGCAAATTGCTGTGCTGCCCCAGAGGAAGGGTTAGCAAAGGTTGTTTCACCAGTTCTGGCCAATAACTGAGAATCCTGAAAAAAAGCTATTTCTTATTCTATTTACTAAATACAAGCAAATACAAGCAAAAATTAATGAGAAACGAAGTCTTTCCCCCTTACTGTTGTGGCAGAGGAGTAAAGCATATCCTCATAGCAGTGTATTATGTGATGCAATTTTATATTGAGATAAAGCAGAATGACGTGCGTGTTCCTTTACTTGTTTAGCCACTGCAGTATACTGTATATCTGTATTACAACTCCAAAGTGATAACAGTTTTCAAGGGAATAATTCCTACGTTATTAGGAATATTAACATAGGATATTAACATATCCTACGTTAGTTGGATATGTACCACAACAAACGGATTCTTTCCCTTGCTCTTACAAAGTTGGTCCAAAGCTCTTAAAGACTCTAAAGCCAAGAAGTCTTCTGTTGTAAAAATGTCAAAGTAACACAAATATATACTGATGCTTTAACTGGTACTGAAACTTGTCACAGTTACAGGTTAGGAATTCTTTGTATACAACCTTGGGTATTTTTCTTCGCATATAAAAACCCTAAAAATATTAAATTAGCTTTATCCTAGGCTGTGTTACTGTTTGGGATTCCTGGCCTTTCACAATTTTGGGTTGTTAGGTTTTTTCCTATTGAGTAATTTTGAAAAGTGTGTTCTAGAGTTCTTTTGGGATTAATCTGCAAGCATTGCACTAAGCTGTGGTTCAGAGTCATGTCCTAACAGCTTGTGTTGCCACTCAGGGAGCCCAGGAGAGGATAGACAGCCTGCGCCGGACGGGAGTCATCCACGAGAAGCAGCCTGCTGTGTCAGTGGAAAACTTCATTGAGGAGCTGCTTCCTGACAAGTGAGAACCTTGAATTTATTCCAGGAGGGTGGGGACATGCTGGGAATATTCCTTGTTGACTCCAAGCCTGTAAGGAGCTGGTGGCAGTTTAAGCAGAGGAGAGGGGAGGGTTTGTCTGTAGTATTTTGGCAGGCCTGGTTTTGGTGGTGATTTCAGCTTTTTGTCCAGGCATCTTAAGACTTTAATATAAAAAGATCCTTGTCGGGTTTTTCCAGATGTGTGATAAAAAACACAGTGAAGCGAAGTTAAAAAATAATAAATTAATTAAAATTCGGAATTTGGCTAATAGTTTGTGCACTCCTGTCTGCATCCTCCCTTCTTTGTCTCTGAAATTGTATCAGAATGGATAGTGGGAGATACTCTGGCCTTTAGAATAATATGATTTTATCAAATAATGTATTTTCTGTTTTCCTTGCACTGAGAATGTACTTACTGCTTCTAACTTGCACTGCACATAAAAAGGGTTTTCTAAAATACATTCAAACTTGATTTTGTATCATGCTGTTTGACAGGCAGTTCTTGAAACAGCTTTATAATTAATTTCCAAAGCATTAAGGACAATGCTGAGTTTTTCTTGATGCAATCTTAGTTTTCTTCTATTATACATGTACAAAGGAAGGGAGGTTAAAGTAACCACCCACCACTACCAATAACACATGTCATAGTTACGTCTCTGTGAAAAGACAGTAAAATATCTAAATCAGACTAGATGGAAATAAATACTAAACAAAAATTAAAACTCCTCCTACTTCTATTTACTTTAGAAAATTCCTCATTCATACTGCACTAAAAATACTAAATGTACCTTTAAAAATAGAGCAAGGGTAGAGTATCTGTCAAAAAAAAAAAAAACAACCAAAATTTATGACATGTACAAAAATGCAAACATTAGAAGACTGGAAAAATACCAGTAACTTCTTTATTAATTGGAAGCAAGTTATATTTAATCATGAAGCTTTCTCGGCAGTCTTTAATAGTTGCAAGTCGGAGCACTCCAGTGCTCTATTCCCTACTACAAACATGATGGAAGTGCTTCTTCCTGTCTGGCTTCACTAAACTCTTACCATGAAGCTTGTGTGGCCCAGACAGGCAGAAATGTTTCTCTGAATAAATCATTTAAGTTACTGTTAAAGCATTAGACTGGGCAAAAAATCTTCTGAATGTTGAACATGAATGATAAATAGATTATTTTCTTAAAAATTGTTAGGGAAGGTTATTTTAATGAGAAATGTTCTTTGAATGAAAGCTGTAGCAGAATAACTGTGGCCAGGGGATTATGTCTGCCTGTACACCCACCCCTCCAGCTTTCTTTGTTTGGTTTCTTAAGTTTCATGTAATTTGTATTTCTGTGTATTTTATGTATTTTACATGCATACACATACACTATTATGAGAGATAGATAGATAGATGGATGAAAACTGACACATGTAAATTTCACTTGAAAAATACCACAGTGCCTCAATGAGTCTCATTATTACATTATTACTATGGCTGTAATAGCGCTTGTAAAATGTTCATCATTCAATCTCTAACACGTTGGTTTTCAAATTAGTGGTACTCAGCACTCAGAAATAAAACAATTTGCACATCACTGCAGGTGGTTTGACATTGGATGTCTGATTATTGAGGATCCAATTCATGGAATTCACCTGGAAGCATTTACCCAAGCGACACCAGTGCCTTTGCAATATGTTCAGCAGGTGAGTTTTTGGTTTTCTTAACAGCTGAGACATAAGACTGAAGTTTTGATTTCAGTTGTGATGCTAGTTCTTACTGGCAGTTACTCCACTTAAATGTTTTCATTTATGAAATGAGGATACAAACTATTTTTGCATCATGTTTATGTATTACCTAAAAATCTTTAGGCATTTATAGTAAAGCATTTCTTAATCAAGAGTCTCATTCTGCATTATCTGTCACTTAGGAGCACAAGTGTTATTTTCCTATTTAAGAAGTAGAAATACTAACCAAGCAGGCAGCGTACTCTTTGAAAACTAGTTCCTAAAAATAAAACTCAGTCCTAAAAACAAAAGATCCCTATTTTCCAGATCAATCCTTGGACTTAAGTCTCCTTAGAACATACAGAGTTCCACCTAAAACACAAGGCTGATTTCAAGTGTGCTATTCTGACAAGGATGTAAAATTCTGACATCAAAAGATAAAAATCTTGGAAATACCATGGTTCGTCTGATTGTAAATAATAGGATGAACTGCAGTAGTGTGCAGTTCTGAAATATCACCAGTCGAAGTTTTTCATGAGGTGGTTTATTTTTCTTTGGGCACAGACTGGGAATTACTTCAGTCACTGCATGTTGCCTGACAGCAGATATGAGTCATGGATTAGTTAACACTGGTCTGAAAATTCTTTTGACATAAATGTTTCCGTGAAGAATTTAGAACCAAAACTGTTTGAGGTTTGATCCTCTGATGTTGTTTTGGGAGAACAAATAGTAACTTTGGGGTTTTTTTCAGTAGCACCAATTTCGATAGAGTGAGTATTTGTGGGATTGGTTTTAGTTCATATTTTCCTGAGTTCTTACAGTTTTGAAAAGCTGATGAGTGGCAAAAGGAGAAATATGGCTCTGTCTCTCTAGTTTTACAGAATGCTTTCCAAAAACAGCAGAAATCTTTAAAGGCCTCTTGCCAACCCAAACTATTTTGCATATTCTAAAAAACTTTTATATGCTGTTATTGTTGCGAGACAGTAGTTTTAGGAAGGCTGTAACACACTGATGAATTTGATCTGCTGTACATGCACTGGACACAGAGTAACCCAAATTAAAATGTTTATGAAGACGGTAGTTACCCAGGATGAGCATCAGACCAGAGAAATGCAGTGATGCTTCCCCCACTGTTCCCCGTCTGGTTCCAATTGCAGAACAAGGGAAGGGCTCCAGATGTCATTCATCTGGACTTCTAGGTCTTGGAAATGGTCCCCCAGTCTGAATTGGAGATGGTTTCTGTGGGTGGACTGTTCGGTGGATAAGGAATTGGTTGGATGGTCGGGGGCAATGGCTCAGTGTCCTGATGGATATCAGTGACCAGTGGTGTCCCTCAGGGGGTCCATATTTGGACCAGTGTGATTTAATATCTTCATTAATGACACAGAGGGATGAGGGCACCCTCAGCAGGTTTGCAGGTGACACCAAGCTGAGGGTGCAGTGACACCCCTGAGGGACAGGGCCATCCAGAGGGACCTGGACAAGCTTGAGAAATGGATCCATGGGAATCTTGTGAGTTTTAACAAGGCCAAGTGCTGGTGCTGTCCCTGGACCAGAGCAGCCCCAGGATCAATCCAGGCTGGGGATGAATGATATTGTATGAATACATATTTTTATCGATTCCGTCTGTTGGCTGTTTTAAAAAACAAAACTGCTTCCTAATAATGGCAGTATGTCTTTACTTTCTTAGGTATCCTGTTTTAATTTTTGCTCTTCAGATGTTGCTTGGATCATGATACATAGAAATCCAAAAAATTGGCTAGGCAAATTATGGGGCAGGCTGAAATTTGATTCTCATACCCTTTAATTTGCCACGTGGGTCTGTCGATAAAAGAATGATTCTTGCAAAAGTTGGTTAACGCTGAAGATACAAGCAAATCTATTAATTCCAAACAGTTTCAGTAATCACTTCTCAAACTGTTTCACGCAGGCCAAGAGTCTCACCCCTCAGGACTACAACCTGAGGTGGTCAGGCCTGCTGGTGACGGTGGGCGAGGTGCTGGAGAAGAGCGTGCTGAACGTGAACAGGACGGACTGGCACGCGGTGTTCACCGGCATGTCCCGCCGGCAGATGATCTACAGCGCGGCCAAGGCCCTGGCAGGGATGTACAAACAGCAGCTGCCCCCCAGGACCGTGTGACAGCGGTCACACCCTCACACCACGTGGTGCCGGCGGTGAATTCTAGGATTGAAGCGAAGGCCGCACGTTCCGATCCTCAGCAACACGGATTTGTAATTTTCACTTTAAACCGTTTCTGCTTCTTGAGAAGTGAAGGTGATTGCCAGGAGTGGAAGTGAGCAATTGCAGTTTTTAGCTAATATATGATTTCCAGAATGATTCATAAAACAAACATATATTTATGACTGGTCCGGGCAGCATCACAGTTTTTTAACTGGAATGTGCTGTGATGTGACACCTTACCAGGCATTTGCTGAGATAGTTAGTTATTATTCTTTCTAAAGGGGATATTTGTTTAGCTATTTCTATTATATTAGTAATATAAACATGTTGACAGCATAACATGTGTGTTATATATGCATTTCAATCCAGAGAGACTACCTTCTGCATTACATGTGGTTTTTTGGGGCACATGTTATGGGGATACTTAACACCTCATTGGTTTGGTGTCTGTATATAGTTCTCAGGAGCGATACCAAGTAGTCTCTACAGCACATAACAGTGAGCTGCTGAAGAAGAGCACAAATCCATGCCCTGTTAGTTAAAGTCATTGCTAAATAATTCTTAATTCTCATTTTTTATGCTGCATCTTTCTGCTTTTTATGTAAGAGTAAGGAAATTCGTGGCCAGTTGAAGACAGATAAAATTTCAAGTTGCTTCAGTGGGTTTTAGATCAGGTACTGCACTCGCCACATGAAATCATCTCAGCAGTTTCAATGACATGATTTTACTCTAGTGCTTCCAAACTTCATCTGTTATATGTAATTATGTAATTTTTTCTATGTAGTTACAGTTGTGAGTAATTTGATTATGGAAAACAGTGATGTGTGTATCCCTTGCTTTGCTGTTCTGGGTTTTCTAAACACTTCTAAGTCTAAATGCTTTCTTGATGTCATGAGCTCACTGTTTCTCATATAAGTTTTCAGTAGTGTCTGATTTTTTTTGTGGCTATAAATATCCTCCATCCATGCTCACACAATCTTAAATCTTTATTTAGAAATATGGAAGTAATTGTGAAGAAAATATTTTGGTAATAATACTTTTTAAAGAAACAAAGAATAAACAAATACTTTTTGTTTGCCTTAAAGAAGCAGTTTTTCAGCTTATATTGCTCCACCTTTACCTTTCTTAGATGCTTTCAAAGAACATTTTGTATACAATATACTGTTAAGCCAGCTCATATTTGTACCCAGTGAAAGCCTGTCTATTTCCAAGTAATATATTTGGCCTTAGTTGGCTTACTCTGTAAAGCAGTTGAATAAATGTTTTCCCTAGAGAATTGCATCTATTTTAAAGGCTTGGTTTTTAATACAGATTGTGAACATTTCTTTATTGAAATTGTATTTACATCGTCAGATTGTAGCATCCTCACCTCAACACCACGAGCTCAGCTTCTTCCCTGAGAGGCCAAGGGAAGGAAAAGTGTCCAGGCTATGATCTGGGAGGCTAAAAAATGTGAAATCGCTTCCTCAGTGGAGGCCTTGTTCAGGGTCTGAGTTACATGGCTGAATTCTGAACCAAGTTATGGTAACAGTTCAGCTTTTCACCACCTCCAGGGTTGTACTGTGGGCAGTAATGGAAGAGGAAGGTCAACAGGTGAGACACCACTATCCTGTGTTAAATTTGTATTGAGATCAACTTAGAAAAGCAGAGACATTTGGGACATGTAACTTTTGTTACACGAAGACAGTTCTCAACTGCCACATCACTGTAGGTGCAGCTGCAGAAGCCACTTCTGCTAAGTTTATTCCAATATAAGTGTCAGAAAAGGTCAAGAAAGCTGCAATATGTGTTACTGTTATACTCCCATTTTTTAAAGTGTGTGTCACATAAAAAACAGCTAAGTTCTTTGAGTTTGCATTACATTAAGAAGATCTATGAGGTTCTTAAACTGAGATTCTTTAAAATGCTGGAAAAAGCTCATTAGCTCTGCACTTGCTGCTGCTTCTGTTGAGAAGATACTGCTCTGTTCCTGGCTTCAGTTTTTCATCCCAGCACTCCTCAAAATGCCTTGGCTCTGCTAGAAAAAACATGGATATAGAATTCCCCACACATTTCTGTTGAAATTAGTCTGATAGCTTTCACCCAGCTGCCCCTCACAAGATTGGCCCTAAATGTCTGTGAAGAAGGGATGGGGTATGTGGGGTCTGATGGAGCAGCAGTTACAGTTTGTGGAACATCTTGGTCCAAAATCAGGAACAAAGCAGCCTCAATAACTGCCCGTACACTTTCCAGAGTGTTCTGCTTTAACTAAAGGCTTTTAGAAATAATACCAGTCACCTTTTCAGACACCTGCCCAATTTGGGCAAATTAGTGAGGAGTGGCAGAAGAGGGCAAAGGAAAGTATAGAGTGTGGAAGGATGTGAAAGCAATCAGGAGAGTACCAGAGAAATAGGAATGTCTAGTGGAGGAAAAGGTACAGGAGCTTAATTGTCTTTTATTCAATGTCGTGGATGTAGGAGATGGTAGAGGGTAGTTGAGAAACCAGGAGTATGGAGTAACTCGTGTCTGCTACTGTCAGTTTTGGGCAGCTTTAGAAGAGCACAAGCACAAACGTGCAAATCTTGCAGCAGAGACATTTAGCACAGTTGTGATTCTGTATCTCTGTCTAATGAAGTTTACAAGTTGCTTTTGATGTTTACCCCTCCAGGCAGCATAGGGGAGGTTTTTTAGGGGGTGTTTTTCAAGTGGGAGATTTCTGAAGGACTTCTGTAAGTATAAACCGGTGAAAAGGAGAATTTTTATAACAATTCTTAGGGATATTTGTAAAAGTATCCCCTTTTTTTTTCTTAGTAGTAAACTTTGCAGATTAAAGTGAGACATTATCACTGAATACTGTTCACTCTTGAAACATACAACTCTGTGTGTCTAGTTTACAACTACATTTAATAATTTTGACCAAGCAAATTTTAAAAAAGGAAAAAAAAATGCTTTTATTTCCTACCGTTAGCAGACAAAGGAACGAGTAGTAAATTAGAACATTCTGTATCCAGTGCAAAGTTGTTAACAGACTTGAAAACAAGAGTAAAATAGCTTCAAACTGGACTTTAACTTCAACAAGTCTGTCTGTAACCTATAAAGAACTCACATTTTGACATAGTGAGTCTTGGAGCCATTTGGCTTTGACTTTGTAGCTTTGTTCCATCCATAGTTACATAATTCAGGGAAAACTACTCCTATAAAAATAATGGTGAATGGATCTAGAGTTCCTATAAGGAAAAGGGGCCAATTGGTTTGATTTATCATCTCATTGTGCCGAATTCTGTCAAAGCTTTAGATACTCCAGCCAGCTGATTCTGCAGAGTGGCCAGACTATGACCTGTCAATTAAATTGGGAATACACAGTGCTGCAGAGGAATGACAGGTCCAAAAACACTCAACAGCTGCTTCTGAGCTAACACAGGGATTTTTCGTGTACTGGAATTAAAGATGTAGCATCAAGGTTCCAGGAAAAAATGAAGTATTTCACGTTGAAAAAGTGATTTCCAACTAAATTTGCATTCTGCATGTGTGAGCAAATGTAGCTGTGGCCTTCTCTGTAAAACGGGGAAGTACGTCATAGAAATAAAGGAGAAAGCAGGTGAGCTGGTTTTCCAAGGTTATGTTGGCTGTTTTAATACAGAGTTACATGGAATTCTGTGTTATGCCTGGGAGTTTTTGGTATTAACCACAACAACATGCTTCCTGATAAAGGTTCCTCTGTGACACAAGTGAATGTGATTTTTTTCTTTTTAATAAAAAAATCTGGTATTGGAAATCATGCATCAAAACTTTCAAACTTGTTTTAATCTGTTTTGTCAGGTCAGTGCAAACAGCCTGTATTTGATAAAGATCAAACTAAAAATTAGCTACTGCTGTAGTTTTGTTGTGAATAATGCATTGAACCACTCAGTCGAGTACCTCTCTCAGCTTAGTTTTGTGCTCCAATCAAGAGTTCTCTTGAGTTTTGAAAGTTTTCATTTGCTTTACTTGAATATTTGTGTATTCATGCCTTGCAGTTGAGTTCACCGCTGTGAGAAGGACCCTAATTTATTTTCTCCTCAAGCATCATCTGTTTTATCTGCTTTTACAATAACACATTGAATGCACAGTGCTCGAGGGTCACTTTCATTACATAATCCCTACGCTTACAGGAGCAACCGTTGCAAAGTAAGTGCTCAGTGTTCTGCAGGTTCTTGGAAAAGTGCTGGAAGTTGAGTTTTGTGTAAGTGTTTTGACCAGTAGTGGGATTCTGAATAGCTGTGCCATCCAGCAAGAGGTGAAAAACAGTGTCTGGCAGAGCAGCAGGCTTAGAATTCCCAGGCAGACCATTTGTACTATAACAATAATACATAATAAATAATATAATACAATAAAATAATATTATTGATTATAATTATACTAAAAATAGAAGTGGTGGACTTGTGATGTTGCTGTGGGATAATAGAGTTACACACGTGCAAGGCAGATACTGAAATCAGTTATTTTGATAAAATGTATTAAAGCTAAAAAACAACAAACCTGTGTATGAAGAGGAAAGGGCAGGAGAATATTTTTAACCTAATGGTAGTTGCTGTAATCAATAATTGCACTGTTACCTGGCTCCTTTCATATGTGGTTCTCAGAGTATTTGCAAAAATGCATGTCCCAATATTTAGAAGGCTGTAAGTGTGACAAAATAAGCATTTTAAGCTTTGTCCCATTATCTGATGCACATGAAGCAGTATTGGCAAAGTCCTCACATTAATTGCATGAAGTCATAGGTTTGAATGGACACTTTTAGACAAAGGAAGCAGAAGGAGTGTTGACTTTTCTTAGATTCATTTCTACGAGAGCTGTTTCTCCTCCTGTGAAAGAGAAAGTTTTATCATTTTGCCTACAAAAGACCTCTGTAGCATTTTTTAATTATCTGTTTAATTTATTCTGCTATTCTTAGTTTCCTCTCACTGCAGGCTGTTTATATTCCCTATATGCAATTTTCTGTTTTCTTGATAAGGAAGCCCACCTCTCACTTTTTTGTAGAATGAAATATGACTGGTTTTAGTCAGAGTCTCAGTCCTTTGCTAATTTAAATCAGTGTTGTTTTATTAACATAAGTGGAAACAGCAATTCATGTGGGCTGATAAGGTAGCTCCAAGTTTTCATGATTTTGATTTTATTTCATTGAAAGCAGGTCATGAGAGATTTTTTCCAAGTTCTGTAAAACTCTTTATTACCAAATCATTGATCCCATACTCTTAATTGAATAGGAAAAAAAAGTGTTTTCTTCACAGTTTGTTTTGACTTTTGAGTTATGGCAAAACAAATTTTGAACCCACATCTAAAAAAAATGTTTAATAAAGCCCGCAGAAACCTAAGCTTGCAGATTTCTCTTAGTTTTGAGAACTGAGAGTTCAAATGCTGCCCAGAATTTCCCCAGAAATTAATCTGTCTGCTCATTGGCTACGATCAAACCCACCCTTCTACTTGGTGCTGGCTGAACTCATCTGGCATTACAAAGAAGAGCTGAATAAACATCATTCTGTCAGTGTTGACACATGTTTTCAGGATGGACTTGAGCAGAACGTCCTGCCTCTGCCGCATCCTTCCAACTGTGGCATTGCCTAATTACCTTTAAATTTAGTTTTTAAATGAAAGATGTGTTGTTGCTGAGGGGTTTTTTTAAACCATTCTAAGTACCTATTCAGAAAGTTACTGCTTGTAGGGAAAAATTCTAGCAAATTTTAATAATCTGGCGTGAATAAACCAGATAAAATAATACAGTTTCAGTGCATATCTTTTTCTTAAGTTTGTATAGTGAGAGGGAAGTGTTTCTTGCTAAAGGATGTAACTCTGTCTTCTACACATCTTCCCTCTGTGCTTGCATTTAGCACTATTCATAATCAGCTTTAGTGCTGTAATTCCATATTAATTTTATGGGTTGCATATGCCATGTACTGGGCTGAAAGCATTTTGGCATTTTGCATTCTGGGTGTGTAATCCTTGACTGTGCATTTTCTTCTGTGTACTTCTCTGAAAGGAAGATGAGCTACCCTGAAAGCTGCCCTGTAATAATCCACTTCAGGGATNAAAAAATATAATAATTATAAAAAAATAAAAACAGCAACAACAACAAAAAAAAAAAAAAAAAAAAAAAATCACAAGCCGTGCCAGACTCCTGTGTGAAGGGTTGCAGATAGAGCAGCTGAGTGTATCTGGTGTGTTGCTCTCTGCTGAGCACAAACACCTGCATAAATCTGCTCTGTCCTGCTTCAGCTGAAGCCAAGGGCAGTTCTTTTAGCTATTGCACAAGCAGAACTGTTGAAAATTTTAAATTAAAAAAACGTAAGGCATGTGATACATGTAGATATTAGGTGAAAATAGTCTTGGTGACTTAAAATTTTCTTGTACTGGGGGTGGTGGCTCCACCACTTCCCCAGGAAGCCTGTTCCAATGCCTGACAACACTTTTCAGTGAAGAAATTTTCCCAAATATCCACCCTGAGCCTCCCCTGGCCCAGCCTGAGGCCGTTCCCTCTCCTCCTGTCCCTGTTCCCTGGGAGCAGAGCCCGACCCCCCCCGGCTGCCCCCTCCTGTCAGGGAGTTGTGCAGAGCCACAAGGTCCCCCCTGAGCCTCCTTTTCTCCAGCCTCAGCCCCTTTCCCAGCTCCCTCAGCCTCTCCTGGGGCTCCAGCCCCTTCCCAGCTCTGTTCCCTTCCCTGGACACGCTCCAGCCCCTCAGTTTCTTGTCGTGAGGGGCCCAGAAGTGGACACAGCACTCGAGGTGGTCCCTCGGCAGTGCCCAGCACAGGACGGTCACTGCCCTGCTCCTGCTGCCACACCACGGCTGGCACAGCCCAGGGGCCATCGGCCTCTTGTCCCCCTGGGCACCCCCGGGCTCGTGTCCAGCCGCTGTCACCAGCACCCCCAGGGCCTTTCCCAGCTTTCCAGCTGCCTTTTCCGCAGCCTGGAGCTGCAGGGGGTTGGTGTGACCCAAGGGCAGGATCCATCACTTCACACTGGTGTACCTCACACCACTGGCCTGTGCTTCCCCAGGTCCTTCTTTTGGGTCTCTTGCAGGTGGTGTCACATTTGCCAACTTCCAGTCACCTGGGACTTTCCTGGTTTGTCAGGATTGCTGGTAAAGGGATGGAAGGGGCTCATTGAGGCCTTCCACCAGCTCCTTCAGTATCCTGGGGTGGATCCCATCCGGCCCCACAGATCTGTGGTTGTCACAAATTGAACGCAACTCACAGAGAAGGTTACTGACCCCTTCTCCTTGGATTAGGGGGGTTTCATCCTTTATTCCATTTCATGAGGGTGGGTACCCCACCTCTGGCTTTTCCTGCTCCTGCGTGTTTCCCCCTGCATCTAATCAAGATTCTCCTTCGCCCTCCTTTGGGTGCTGAGGTATCTGTAAAAATATTTTTGTTATCTGTTACAGCAGTAGACAGATTAATTTCTGGTTTAGGCCTTGGCCCCTCTGCATCATGAGGCAGAGCAGAGTGTGCTATGGGTTAAATACACTGCAGAGCTGTACTTGAGCTTCTTACTCACTTCTGCTCGTTTACTCATTAAAGTGCTGCATAGAGACTACTTTACTGATGCTTCTTTAACAAAGAATCCTCCTGGTTTGTTTACCACGGACACAATCCTGAGGACCTGGTAATTACTAGCCTGGTTCAAACTGGCCCTGTTTAAACTGTCCCACCAAAAGAAGTGGCTACAGAAGCTTGGGCAAAAGAGGGCAGAAATAGTACTCTCATCGAGAAGCCTGGTTGTTTCTGTTACCTTGATCACACACATATATGTATATGATCATATTTATAAATATTAATTTTTGTGATATCTTTTCTATGGTATATAAAAAGGTGTATGTATAAAGAAGGCAAATCAGCCTCCTCATTTGAATGCTTTGCCTTTTTAATTTCCTCCTAAACTAAGAGAGCTGTGTAGAAGGGATTGTATTAAAGCACAGTTCTAAGCTGTAACAATAACCATTCGTGGCGCCTTGGGCTTCAATAGAAAGAAAGTTTCTGCAAAATCGAAGGAGAGCTGGCTTTGCTGTGGTTTTCTTCTACTAATCCAGATTAGCACAAAACCCCCACTGTTTTACCATCAGCAAGTCCTTAAAAGTGTCACGATGGTTTGATTGGGACTTCGCTATATGGGGTGATAACCTGTTTGCTTCAGACATGGGAGATGCTGTCAGTGCTTCCTTATCTGAGACAAAGTAAAACAAATGTAGAATTACTGCTTCTCTGCTTGTTTCTGTGCACATTTTGCATAGTGGTTGTATGCATTTGGGGGAGCATTTCAGAGTTTCATTTCATATTTCATTTCTCCCAGCGTACAGACCTGATCCTAATTCATTGCCTGTTTAATTAAAAGAGCACCCACCAAAGTCACGTTGCAACTTGTGGTTACTTCCTGGGCTTTTAATGCTTAGTGAAACATGACCACTTGTTTTCTTTGGTTTATATCTCCAAATTGGATGTTTGGGCCATAGCAGTGAGACAGACCACAGGGTATAATTTTGAATAAAGTTAATGTGCTGTTGCTATCCTCGGTAATGGATTCTGATAAGCATCGTGGACCTACTTTAAAGAAACACTGATACCCTGCCTGTTTGAAGGTCATTTTGACCTCCTTAGAAAACTTGCTGCGCCTGAGCCAAATGTGTTCTTTCTCTGCCAGGAAACGCATGGGGCAAAAGGAGGCAGTGCATTGCAGCACCTGACATTTGCTAACAGGACACCCGCCTGTCACCTGTATTTTCCATCCAGATGTAGAACTTCTGACAATTTGGAAGTGAGCACAAACTGTGTCACTCTTTTATTTCTGCTTCTTCACATGGATCTGCCTTTAGGACACCAGTCAGTCTGGAACCTACCAGGGTGGAGCTCCTGCCTCAGGGGGCTGAAAATGCTGGTGACCACAAGAAGACCATCGTCTCCCCCAGATTCTGTCTCAAGGTTAAATATTTTTGTATGTGTTTGTGTATGTGTGCATATGAATGTTCGTGTGTGTACATTTGTATATGAATGAGAGATAAAATTGATTTTATTTTTTCTTCTTGAGGAAGGAAACTGTCACTTTGCCCTTGAGAAAAGGCACTGAAAATTATATTACCAAACAAACTCCAGTGGATGAGGCTTTCACACCATTTTAGAAGATCAGAGCGAAAGAGAGTCTATCTTTGTTTTAGAAAAGGTTCTTTTATCACAGGGGGAAGACATGGCAGCTAGCAGTACAGATCTGAGGCATTTTAAGGAGGTTATTAAAAGACAAGGAAATTTTAACTGCTAAGAACCTTATTAATGTGATTTTTTTTCCCCAAAATAATTGGTTTCATTATTGCAAGTACAAGATTTTAAGTTAATGTATTGCTTTGTCCCTAGAAGAGGCTCCTCTCAGGCATCCAGAGAGTAACAATTCGTGTCTCCACATGATGGCACTGGATGTCAGGGGACTACGGAGTCCAGCCCTGCGAGGAAAAAATTACTTTCATTAGCCAGCAGTAGGGAGATAATCTGCCTACCATGTGACACATAAATGCTAGGCATGGTTTAAAAAAGTGAGCTCTCCTGGTCAGTCATGAATCTGAACAGAACAGCTCAGTAATAGTAATGAAAAAGTTCATTTAGCTCAGCGTTAGCAGCGCAGTAATTTCTGCCTAAAAGATTTTGGTGTGTTCCAAAAATTGTTTCCTACTGGAAGAGTTGCCCTTGAGGCAATACCTCAGAGATAACTCAGGTGTCTGTTTCCTGTAGCTTGGTCAGCTCCTTGTAAAAAGTACTCTTGCAGTTTGATGGGAATTAAGTGGAATCCTATTGAATGTTTCTCCTAAATTGATAGGAAATGTTCGAAAAGTAAGTTTGGACAAAAGTGGCATGAAAATACTGAAAGCACTTGGGCAGATAATTTTAATGTGGCTATGGAGGTATCATAAGTAGAACTGGCTTCTCAGTCAGTTTGGCTTTACAACTAAACAAACTTAAAAAACGATGAAAAGCAAAATAATCATTACCCTGAGATGATGCACCTTCCCATCTGCAGGAAATTTCTCAATCTCTCCTATCCTTCCTCCTGTTTCTGAAGGTATTTCTTTAATTGAAACATTCATTTCTTTTCAAGGCCTCAGAAATGTCTTTGCTTCTTTTTTTTTTCTTTTTTTCCTTGGATTTTTTTATTCTTGGGTGGATTTTTTAGCTGTAGTTCCAAAGAAAGGAAAACACACTGGATCAACAGTGAAAGACAGGTATTTTTAAACTGAAGAAATTAATTAAAACCAACTATTTTTAACAGTCTTCTCTGTTTCACATTTAACCCACTCCTTGGAGATGCTTAGATAGTTTAAATGCATATAAAAAGCATAATTAATCCCAGCAGTATTTAGCCAATTTTTCAGGCTTCTGGAGAATGTGCTGGAAATAATCCTTGTTTAATAAAAGGTCTTCAATAGAAGCTGTGGCAGATAAAATTCATGCTCATAGGCTCCACTAGCCTGGTAGAAGTTTGTCAGTGTCACTGTCACTTCTCTCTTTTCCAGTTGTGTCTCCGAACTCTGTCAGTGTCACCCTTGCTGCATTGGTAGTGCTGCTTCTCCTGTCAGTTAAATAATTTGCAGAACTCTTCTCCCTCTTATACAGCAGAGACCTCCTTTTCTTGGATTTTCAGCTAGATGGAAAAGAAAACACCAGTTTTTAGTGTTTTTTAGAATAAATTGTCATGATAAAAGGCAGGCCTGTTACCTCAGTGTTGTGGCTCTTTGTAAGGACGTTTATATGATAGTGTGCATTTGGCCTGAATATTTCACTTGATTGGATGTAGGTGGTGATGTTTTTCGGAGCTCAGTCATCAGCCTTGGCTAGTTACTTCTCTGGTGATGAAAAAGCTAATGTCAGGTTTCTTTCTGTTCCTGTTAACCCCGTGCCCGTTCCTGTTCAGGAGTGCAGGCCTGGATACAAAACCTCCACTTCCTCCAGAGTGGGCCGGAACCCTTGGGATGCCTTTGCTTCTGAAAAAAAAAAAACCAAAAAAAAAACCAACAAAAAACCCAAAAGTGAGCATTTCAGGCACTCTCTGTGCCATTTACTCCCATCCTGTCGCTGCTGTGGAAATACAAGTCGTGGTTCACAAACAGCCACAGTGAAACAGGAGGAAACACCTGGGGCCCAGCGCAGCCGGCAAGGAAATGTGTGCCTCATGTCCACTCCAGTGAATGCTGAGAGGCTGCCTGGCCTCAGAGTGAGGAAACCCTGTTCCTGCCACCATCCTTAGGGGAAAAATGCCAGTGATCACCCATTTGGGAAGGAATTTCCCCAGAGGGAGCACCCATGCCCATCAATCCAGCCTGTTCACAGGTCAAGTTTTTGATCTCTCCTTCACTGACTGCTGTAAGGAGTTATAAAATTAGAAAAAAATGCTCTATCCTCCATCCTAAATTTTATGTTGTCTTACTGTTAGCATATTACTATAAAACAATATGAATTTCAACCAATTTTGTAGGTAAAAGCTGGGAAAATCAGACTGAGTAGTTTATTAACCAGAGGCACCTAGGATAGACTGTGGGAACTAGAGAGGATCGTTCTCCTCTAATGCTGAAGTTGTGCTTGCACTTCTTTATTAAATTACAGCCATGTAGAGCCATGTTTACACTCAGTCATCCTTGTGTTTTCCCAGGGTTGCATGGACATTCTGAGGAAGTAGCAAATAATGAAAAATCAGTGCAGCATCTGACAAGACTTAGTAGTGCACAGCTTTTTCTGGTTGCTTGTTTAACATTTTTTCCCCACAGAAATGAGTAAAGATTTAATTGGTTAATAATATTATTCACATAAATATCTGAACTCTCTTTTGTTGCTAGGCCCACCCATGATTAACAAGGGCTTATGAGACTCAGAGTTTCCTCTGTGGTCTCTAGAGATGGATAGCCATATGAAGGGACATCTAATTAATCTAATTTAAGTGCTCCAAATAATTTTCTGGAGTACTTGTACTCATCTCATGGTGAGATGCATACTTTCAGGTCTTTCCTTTCATTTTTTAGTCAATTCTCAGCTTGAAACAGAGGTTTTCCATTTGACCCTGTGTGCATGGCAGGGGTCTTAGTTCTAAAATTAAATCAAGTTTCAGTTACTTATGTCCTCAAGTTTGCTCGCTTCTTATGGGACAAGTTGTTCTCCACAAATATCTTTGTGCTCTACCTCTCCTATTTTATTTTGTAAAGCGTATTTCAGACTTTTGTGTCTTCACTGTTTCTCTTCTATAAACGGACTGGAGAAAAAAGTGTCAGCATGCTCAAGTTATTCCTAGGGCTAATGTCCAGATTTATTCTTTACCAAACACTGTGACAGCAAAAGGCCACTGTACTTGCACCTGTCTTTAGAAAGGGCATAAGCTGAAAACAGAAAATCACTTTCAATTTTCTTCTGTATTCTTCTTCCAGATCTTTCAGGTAAGTTTAAGAGACTTAAGGACTCTGGTAGTCTGTCCATTAAGATAAAGCTTACCACCAGCTGTATCTCATTCTGTTGTGCTACTTCTGCTCTTTTTCCTCCAGGGAGAAAATTCCTTCCCCTGGAGGTAATCTTTGTCAGTCCTCCACAGCACACTTATGCTTGGCATATTCTTCTGTAGCACTGGGGCTTTAAAGTCCATTTTTGTCAAAAGGCCATCTTGTGTTGTGGTCTCTCTTAAACCTTTGCCTGCTCAGTTCCTCTTTTCTTCAGTCCTAATCTCTGTTTTGTCAAAATCATAGAGGCATAGAGTCAGAGGATCATGGAATGGTTTGGTTTGGGAGGGACCTTGAAGTCCATCCAGTGTCACCCCCTTCCACTGTCCCAGGCTGCTCCAAGCCCCAGTGTCCAGCCTGGCCTTGGGCACTGCCAGGGATCCAGGGGCAGCCACAGCTGCTCTGGGCACCCTGTGCCAGGGCCTCCCCACCCTCACAGGGAACAATTCCTTCCCATATCCCACCTAACCCTGACCTTTGGCAGTGGGAAGCCATTCCCCCTTGTGCTGTTACTGCATCCTTTTATAAGAAGCCCCTCTCCAGCTCTTCTGGAGTCCCTTTAGGCCCTGGAAGGGGCTCTGAGGTCTCCCTGGAGCCTTCTCTTCTCAAGGTGAACACCTGCAGCTCTCCCAGCCTGGCTCCAGTCCTCAGAGCCTCTTTGTGGCCTCCTCTGGACCCACACCTACAGCTCCACATCTTCCTTGCTCTGAGAACCCCAGACCTTGATGTAGCTGAGTTCCATCGTTCTCTCCATCACATCTTCAAGCCCATGTCTCGTTTACTGCTGTTTCCAGCTGTATTTGTGGTCACACGTGAGCCTCTGATAGTATTTTAGCTTATTCAGTATGTTGAGGTGGAAAATCAGTTTTATCAGGTACCTGATGAAGGTTGACATCTGTCCTGCAGGATCTGCACCCAATCAACCTCTTTGTCTCCTAGTCCTTACTGGGGTTTTTATGCCCTAATTTTCAAGATCCCATGGCATTTTCTTTAAGGATGATACATTTTCAAAATCATAGTTATTTTCTTTTATAATTGTTGCTTTTGTTCGTAGCGACACTGGGAGAACAGAGAACCTATCCACAGATGTCTGGTGGATATTTTAGTGGGGAAAACACAGCCTTTTTCACCACAGCATTACAACCGCACCTTAAAGTCAGTCAGTCAGTCAGTCAGTCAGTCAGTCAGTCAGTCAGTCAGTCACAGATTTAGTGGTTTGTAGTAAGTTGTACACAGTTCTTGTTTAAACATTTCTGTGAAGTTTATTTGAACTATGAGGAGTATTCAATGTGGAGTTCAAGGCGTTTCCAAACAAACCTGTGTCAGATGAAGGGGTGTAAGACAGTCCCACAACACGGTGCCTGTTTTTCTTGGTGGCTGAGGACAGAAATGACAGTGATTTATGACACTGCTCTTCTGAAAACCAGTTGAGCCCTAGGACTGCCAAATTAGAATAATGTGCACAGAGAAGCTCTCAAAACAATGTCGTGTGTTTTCCCTCTGTGTGAGTCAGAGCTCCACTTGAGAGCCTCCAGCTACTCAAAAGCTCTCCTCCTTTTCTCTCTCAGTGAGTTAAGGCAGTGCTGCCAGCTCCAGAAATTCAATTGTGGCTGTTTGATGTATTACTTAAAACCCAGTTCCTACTGGCTTGTGACCACGTGAGAACTTCACCTTCCACTTAGAGAAAAATGAAGATTCTGGCCATCAAAAGGTAGGATTTAAGGGCAAGTGGGACCTAAATGCACACAACCAGCTCACAAAATGAAAGAGGAGGAGAAGGAGAAACATTCTTTGTTGGATGTCAGACAAACATCTACCAGAGTAATTCTGCTGTAATTGGTTTTGCCCTGGGAAAAACTCATGTTGGCGTCAAGTAATGCACTGAAAAAACATCGATTTCAAGTTTTGTTTGCAATGACAGGAATAGGCTGTGAATGGGACAATGGGATTTTCATCCCTATTTTTGTGTTGTAAAGAAAACATCATTTTGGTATTTTTAGTCATTTAATATGAAACTTTTTTGAGACTTTTCAGAGAAATGCCTTTCATTGGAAAATGCAGTATCTGCAGAATCAAAATCCTCTGCAGGGGACCACATTTGTTCTGAAATGAAAGTAAATGCAGAGAATTTTTCACACAATTAAGAGCTTATTATAAGTATCTGTCGAAAGAGAGTGTCCTTTCTTGGTGAAGAAACCCTCTGTGCTTAACATTTTGGTAAGATGTTGTGCAGAAAAATGATATCGTTCTAGTCTACCAGCACAGCAGGTTCTTCTGAACTGGAACTGGAAAAAAAAGAGAGAGAGATAATATGCCCCCTCAGTTGTGATGAAGAACCAGGTGAACACTGAAGATATTAAATTTGAGGCGAAAAATATTCATGTGAGCATTTAGAATTCATTGAAATGAAATACACTTAGGCAAGCAGCGTAGCAGGATGAACAGGAGAAACAGCTGATTTTGCAGCTGTTCCTAATATTACTGCAGCAGTGACAAAGCAAGGCTGTGTCTTGTGGTGTAAGGGCATTGCCTTGCTAAAAACCAGCACCTTTGCAGCCCAGGCACCCTCAGTGCCTCGCAGGTGTGGATGCAGCGCTGACGAGTACGGGACTGATCAATTGTTTATAGGTTGGCTGCTCTCTATTAACCTGAAGAAAGTGACTCAGGTGCAGCTCTTTGGCCCAGGTCCCCGGCTAGATGCACTGATAAGAGGATGCTGAGGTGTCCCTGCTGACAGCAGGTGCAATTGCAAGTGGTAAAAGCCCGCAGAGGATGACAGCTTCTGATGGGACTTGTGCCAGGCAGGGCTTCTGAGGTGGCAGGAGAGGTGGGACAGCAGGGTGAGACAGGGAGGCTGTGCATCCAGATTTTCAGAATGGCTGGGCATGGAGAGAAAGTGGGGAGCAAGGTTAATAGGCGTGTAGTTTTGAGTGAGTAATTGCCAAACCCTTGGAGAGCTGATAGCAGAGCAGGTAGACTGAGGAGAGGGGAAGCGCTGCCCCTTCACGTGCTGGGAGCCCAGGAGAAGAGGCTGTGACGCATCACCAGGCACTGCTAGCTTGTGGGTTTTTATTGCTCACCCCTTCAAAAGGAAGTGTTTCAAATAATGTCTGTCAGTAGGAAAAAGCTAAGCTGGATTTGTTAAGTAAACTCTCTGACCAGCACTTGCAGCAGTATTGGCTTGCTGTGTATTGCTCTGCAATACATATCCCAGTGAACATTTCATTTTAAATAAAAAAACCCTGAGGTCTCTATTTGAAGCCAAATGAGGATATTGAACATTATCTCTTTTGTCTTACAGTTGGCTGGCAATAAAGGAGTGAAATAGAGTTAAGGAATATAAGCTCCCACCAAACCACAGCAAAGTTACCTAGGTAGGCAACAGGGAAAAGATCTGTCATACTTCTGAAATGCCTGAGAAACAAAAATGAGGAGTCTCCAGTTCTGATAAGGCATCTTATCTCTTATATTTCACAATTGTTTCAATATTATTTTATATCTTAGTTTTACATGCAATTTGTGTGAAATGTGATTTCATAATGTGGAAGGCCTTAAGGGCTACAAAGATCTAACATAAGAATCTTTCGTAAGAAAGATTTATTGTTAAATGCCTGAGCTCTTGAGAGCAATGAAACCCTCATTTGGTAGCATTTTCAGTGTTCAGTGCTGCAATCTGCAGTTAGAAATCACCCCAGTACCTCTCCTGTGCCTGCCTTCAACAAGGCTGAACGTCAAGGTACTGGAAGCAGGTTTGAAAAGCAGTGGTTGAGATTAATCAGAACAATATAATAGTATTGAAAACATTTTTTCATCTTTATGATGTTTAACAGGATCTCCCAGAACAAGGCTTATTGTTCCTCTCTTTTTTTTGGTCTGTTTTTAAATTTTGACAGATCAGATGTATCAAATGAGTGCTAGAATCAGAGGATAGCTCAGACTGGGAGATCCCTTTTGTGGAAAAGCAGCATCAAGGAGATTATCCAGCACCTTGTCCGATCTCATCTTGAAAACCTCCAGAGATGGAGACTCCACCACATCTGCTGGGAGTTTGTTCCGGCATTTGATTGTTCTCACCGTAAAAAATTTATTTCAAGGTGAAATGGTTGCCATCTCTTATTAAAATATTTTGAGAAGGACATGAAGAACATGAGGAAGACCTTTAGTTGTTCCTTAGATTTTTCTTTAAGTGGTTTAAGTAACCATTTAATGCTTTAGCTTTATAATGTTAAATTTAAAAACACCACCATCCCACTTTCCAGCGTGCAGGTATGTGAGAGATAAACAACCCCCCAAAGCTCTGGCTCTGGAGTTTTCCCCTTGTTTTGTCTCCTGGTCTCACAGTGAGAAGATGAGAAAGGTGACTGCTGATGGTGTCAGGGGGTGTACAAATACTGTAGAGAAATCTGGGTACGGATGGCTGAGACTCTTGCAGCTTGCCATAATAATTCTGCTCCTTTACCTTGTTTGGTTTATGGCATGATTACAATCTGAATACCTTCATATATATATGTGTCTTCCAAGTATGCACACATCCTTTGAGCTGGGGTTTTCTTGTGGCTTCTTCCCAGGTGTTTTGATATGTGGAAGATATCTGCCCCTTCCTTTCTTGCTCTCATGTGCACTTAAATGAAACCATGTTTTTGCAATTCTCTGCCCCCCAAGCTTTCAACCTTCTTTCCTACAGCTTCTCCCTATCCCCACCTACAGCTGCTTTTCCTCTCCACGCTCGCAGCCTGGCAGCGACTGCTGAAATCACTGCATCCATCTACTCCTTTTTACCCTGGGTCTGCTCCCATCCTGCTGCAGGTCTGGGACCCACAGCTCTGCCACACCCATGGGTCCTCCCCTCTGTTCTAACCTCTTTGTTTCTAAGAAGAGGTGACTGCACAGTCACTTTCCTCCCCAGCTCTGCACCAAGGCTTAGGATGCACTTCCAATCCGCAGCCCAAAACAATTTAATAATCAGCTGCTGCTGGAAGAGGCAGCCCTGCTCCTCTCTCTTCAGTTTCCCCACTCTGTGCCCATCTCTCGAGATGCTCTGATCATAACGTCTTTGTTTTGCTTCATTTTTAATTCCTCTGGTGGATTTTCCACTCCTGATTTGTGCTGCAGTTGCACAACAGCCGTGTCTGATGCAAAGGGAGTGGTGGCAGCCTTTGGGGCTGGAAGGTGGTTTGGGGGTGAGTTTACTCCTTTTGTCACGCACTGACTTTGTTAGACTGGAAAAAGCCTCTCTCAAAGCAAGAAGCAGGCAGATAAATGGCTTGCTGCAGATTTTTCCGGGAGAAAAGGTCCACAGTTCCTTGGTGGCTGCAGTGGAAGTACCAAGATATGGACAACCTGGAGGACACTGGAGGAGAGAGTGGAAAGGGAGTGGCACTTCTCACTGCTGCCTGTCCAAAAGCATTCTACAGTAGCTTAGGTTCTGTTTATTGGTTTGGTGGTTTTCCATTAATGCTTCAAAGCTAAGGAAGAAGGCAGAAAAAACAGTGTAATTTGAGATCATCAGTGATTTTTGAAATATCAGCCTAAACAAAGTGAGGGATATATAACCAACTGCTTTTCAAAATAGGAATGTAGATGGGCTTTTTTCACCTATTAGCAGCTATAATATGATTCAAGTTAATAATTATACATTTTTAGTGTATTTCTATTAGTAAATAAACGATCTTTTGACATGGAAAAATGTAGTAGTACAGAGTGAAGCTTTGCTGCTCTTGAAATATCTTTTCAATATACCATATTTTTCCCTTATTTGTCACAGTTCAAGAGTTTGCTCCCTTTAGTACAGAATCCTTCGGATTAATTTTAATTAATGTGTTGTGGGCCTTTCAAAGAAAACCCATTATGTTTTAAAATAGAATTAAGTCAGTTGTCCCAGTCATGGAAAATATGAGTTTATTGCAAGTGTAAATTAACTGCAGTGGTAAATAGCTCTGTCTTTGTGTGTTTTCTTATGGAGGCTCACATGCTTTTAGTTTTAATTAAGGACACTAATTTGACTTTTGGAGAATTATAAATGCCATGAGACAGTACATTAAGTGGTAGCATTAAGATATGCTGGTTACTATTCTATTTGGAAAAGAGAATTGCATAACTGATCTTTTGCCACAGGAAATCTTTATGCTCACACTTGAAATGTCTGCAGCCTTTGTTCAGGTAGTATTCTTTACACTGAATAACTGCTTTTATGACCATTTTCCTAAATTACCTGATGTTATCTTCAGTTATTTCCTGTTCCAAATGTGGTATATGACACTAGATCAGTGACAACAGCTAACTGTGGGGGGAAAAGTCCCAATCTGGCTGTGTGAGTGTGAGCTGTTGCACTGCTGGGTGTGTAAAACATCCATCATGGAATTTCTGTGGGTTTCACTGAGAGAGCACTGCCACCTTTGGCATTTCTGGGTTAGCCAGCAGGATGACTTTCATTCCTTTAAGGCCCCAATTTAGCCAAAAACAGTGGATAAGAATCACTTGGGCGTTACCAGCTTCCTCGTCTGGGATTCTGCAGTGCATTGTGCAGAAATTTTTAGCTGTATGGGTTTATTTAAGGGAGCTACCTCTTCCTTTCATGACACACTCTCAAAGGATGACATCACTGTGAGAAGGGGCTCTTTTTTGTAAGGGAAGCAGGATTCTTGAATGGGAAAAAAACACACTCATCATTCCAAATTGCTCCAAAGGTCAGCAACTGTATCACTGTGACAGCCAACCTTTCTGCTGAGACAATCCTGTCTCCCTTCTCAGCAGCAGCCCTCAGCTCTGCAGAGTTATTGAAAATCAGGGCAAAATCAAATTGCAGGAAAGCTATCAGCCTGCGCATTAAGCTTTCACACGTCTCTTCATCCTCATTATTCCAAAGGCCTTTATGTTATTCTGAGATGACTTTTAAGGCAAGCTAACTAATGGGGGTTAGGTAGTGGTTGTAATTTCTTACTAAAATCTGCTCAATGATGTTATTCTGGGGTTATTTTAATGAGAGTTGGACATAAAATGTGCCTTGGCTGACATTACTGAACTGCATCACACCAAATCACAATTCCTATATTATGCCTTTTGGAAAGCATCCTACTTCAATCTTTAGCATTATAGAATAAAATTGCACATTTCTTGTTTAATTACCAGCAAGCCTATTGATTAAATATAGAACTATCTGTATACTCTTATTCTGCTGTGTCCATGCAAACTGTAAGTTTAAATCAGTGTTTTTCTGGAGCTGCCAGCCACCAGATATCTAGTAATCTCTTACTTGCACACATCACCCAGATTTTACCCAGCTGCCTGCATAAACCAGCTTAAGGAAGAGAAGTAGAATCTTTTACAAAACTTTACAGTTTTGGCAGCAGAATTGCTGTCGTGTTATGCCAGGTTTCACATCTAGGCTGGATTAAGACAAAATTGGGAAGTAGAGAAAAACACGGAGAAAGTAAATTTGAAATCCTGGCTTTTATGGTGAGTCATGTAAATGATGTTAAGGATGTTTTTGGTATTGTTCCGGCTCACACTAAATGATACAAATAAAGAAAAATAAATCTGTATTAGTGCAAGATATTATGCAAGATGTTATGCAAGTGCATACTACTTCTGCATCCAATGCCACCTCTGGGTTAAGATGATTTAACTCTGCCTGTTTCACACTGATGGTTTATATCCCTCCAGAGAAGATGTTGTCACCCCACAAGTTATCCTTATTTCCTTTTCTCCCTTCCTTCTTGCAGGCAGACACAACAACACTCCCTGCCCCAACATTTGCTGTTTTCACCTTGCTCTTAGCCAGATTTTAGGAGTCTCCTTAGGTTGGGCTCATAAAAACACTCGTCAGCATTGACCATCAGATTATGAATTATATTTACACTGAGTGCAAAACAAAGTCTCTCGCATCTTTCTCTGGCAAAGCCAGGATTCCAGGCTCTCTGGTTTGTGCACAGGCTGAGGCAGTGTTACAGCAGTGGATGCAAAAGTGAGATAATCACTTCTGTTAGGACAGGAGAGGAGGGAAGCTGCAGCCTCCAAAGTAAATCATGTTTATGATATGACTTTTCCTTCAGATTTCTGAACATTTGAACCTCCCCACTATTTTATCCAGATCTACAGATGAGAAGTTAGGCATCCTATTGCTTGCTTACTACCCTGAGATTATGTAATGTATATTAAATTACATTTTGAATGGTTTACATTAAGGAAGATATTCTTGCACCTTCACACACCTGCCAAAAGAAACGTTCCCAAAACAGGAGAAGCAGTGGAGTTACCCTGAAAACACAGGGCAGTTGACACAGACGGGACACTGAACCCTGGAAAGTGGCTTTATTTTGCGAAATGTGTTTTGTTGTGGAGGTGAGGGAGTCCCAGTGGTATTGCATGGCCTGGGAGGAAGAGAAAGGATGGGAATGGGAATGTCTGTGTTCCCTGGGAGATGCCTGTGGCCGGGATGTTCACAGCACCTGCCAGAACCTGCTCGTCCTTCCAGCCCAACACACATCCCAGGGGAAGGATGCCTCCAGACGCTGGTGGCAATTGAAGCCATCTGCAGGGAAAGAGAAAGATGCAGCGTGGTAACCAACTGAAACCATGACCTGTGGTCTAAAAGCAGCCGGCCCACCCCTCTTTTCCCAGGAAAGCTGTGCTGGGATGTGAATGCTGACAAATCAGCTCTCCCTTCTGTTCTCTCTACCAGCCTGACACAGAAAATCTGGCCTTGGCATTGGCTGTGAGTGCTGGGGGAGCTCAGTAAAAACACCAGTGAGGGGAACCTCAGCAGGAAAAATCAGATTTGCGTGGTCCTCTGCCCTCTTGAGTGAGTGGGGTGGCAGAGGACCTGCAAGTGTGGCAGAATGCTGCTTGTTCTGCTTGTGGGGAGCAGCAATTCAGGGCCCCCACCTGCAGCACCCAAATGTAAGGAACACATTCTGGGGGCAGACAAAAATAGAAGCACACTAACAAGCTGGCAGGAGCGTCTCTTGAGTCACAGTGAATGTCTCAGTATTGCAGTTATGGCTTTTAATCAAAATTTGTTGGGTTTGGGTTTTTTTTGCTGAGAGGTTGCCTTTATTTACACTATTTGAAATGGATGTAGAGTTTGGAACTGAAACACTTCTAAATATTAAATAGAATTATCTTCAAGTCTCCATTTTCAAAACGGGTAAGAAGCAGCTTTTTAGCAAAGCAAGTCAAGGCTATGGAAAATATTTTAATGACATTGGCTCAAGAAAAACTTTCTTTGAAGGGCACTAGAGGAACTTTTCTGTTAAATACCTGGAGATGCAAATTCACCCCATTACCAGTGCTGTAGGAAATGATCTCAAACACCAATGTTTTATGGTATTTATTGAGGAATTTTACATTATTTTCATTCAAAGGCATCTGTGAAGCATAATATTTTCAAATCAAATAAGAACGTTGGAGTTTGCCATCTCTGGGGGTGGAATGATGCAGGATATGATGCAGTCGCTTCAAGCCCTACTAGAACTGACCCTGTAGCAGCTGTGAAACCCGAAACTCACACCCAAAAACTTTAGATACCCAAAGCAACGTTAAGGGGACTCTAGGAACATAACTCTGAAATCCCAAACCCTGCCTAGCTAATAACTCCTGGAACTCACTGGACTGTTTTCCTGACTCCCCTCTCTCACCAGCTTGGTCGGAGGCACCTCAGGGCTTTTCCTTCTTATTTCCTGGCTTCTGCTTTAACCTTATGGGGACCAGATCCTAGCAGAAGCACTGCCTCCCCTGAGGTCCAGTTCATGCTGTGGCAGCAGCATCCAGCTCTTACATGTTCACAGGATGGCTCCAGGGATTATTTCTGGTTTTTTTTTTTTTTTTTTTTTTTTTTTTTTAATCCAGTAGTTACTTAATATAAAATGCATATAAAGTGATAGGGGCAAACCTCCCCTTCCTTGGGAGTTCCTTAATTTATAGGATTTATGGATTTAGAGATTCTCATTGTTATGATCGTTTTTGCTCTAAGAAATTAATCATTCCTTCTTTTTTTGCAGAATTGCTGAATTTCTTAGAGCTGAGTGGATAAAAATTTTTTTCACAATGAGGATTGTTTAAAGGGAAGCATGTGATGGCAAGTTTCTTCGTGATGAAAAGGTACTCCCAGGAAGAACACCAGCTTGCCTGGATCGCAGAGCAGCAGCACTGCAGAAATGTGCTACTGAGTCTGTAACACCTTGTGAGATTTGCGAGTACTTAAAGGCAAAATATAAAGCTTCTGTCCAATATTATGAAACCTCCATGCCAGAAATGTTCTGGGAATGCAGTACAGCATCTTTTGTCAAGTCTCGTCATGAATCTCCCAGACAAGGGGGGGTTTCTAAACCTTGTGAATTATCCTTCCGAAAGTTGCTTCCTGTAGCAAAGGGGCCCTGGGACACCTTTTATGAAGCTTGTCTAGAGAAACAGATCCTAAGGAGAGAGAACAAGGAGCTGAAAAATCCTTCCTGAAACATTTTCCTGCAGAGACAGAGGCATACCATGATGTGAGATTAGTGGATTCATACGGCAGACAGTCCTGTGGTTTTTCTGAGGTGTGTTCTCGTGTAAATGTTCTGCAAAGAGACGTGCTGGAAGCTGAGATAATGGCCATGTTCACCCAGACAGTGTGCCAGGCCCGGGTCTCTGGATAGCTCTGGTTACCTGCAAAGGGCAAGGTTCTGGGGGAGCCCTGCATGGAGGTTTTTGTGTGACAGCCGGAGGAGGTGCTTTCCCCCTTGTTTACATTTGTGTAAAGCCTGAGAAGCCAGACAGTGAATGGTCTCAAGCCAGACCACCCAGAGGGTGCACACAGGTGTCCACAGAGTGACCATCTCTGCTCTGTGGTGATCTGGGTGGCAGCTCTGCATCATCTCTGCGAGCATATTTTGTCCTATTACGTGCACAAAGCCACGGTCCCACGCTCCTCAAGGCTGACCCTGACGACCACAATGCAGTTGACAGAGTTAATGTTTAAAAATAAAAGATGCCTCCACGGGAAAATCCTCATGGGGCAGAAAAAGGGAGATAGTGCTGGTGAGATTCAAATCTATTGTTTGTAAGAGAGGTCGGAAAGAAATGTGACAGAAGAATAATATCCCATAGTCTTTCTTTGGTCCATGAAAATACGGAGTATCTGAAAACCAAATTTCCCCTAAGAGAACAAAACAAATGACCAAACTAAAATGGTTTGGGGTCTCTGTGTGAGAATATATCTATTTGCTTTTAAGTAGAAATTTTCTGTAAAAAAAAAAAAAAAGCCCTACATTTTTTAACCAGACTATCTGACTAACATTCTAAAACTGACTTCATTTTTCTCATGGGAAAGGAAAACAGGGAGATTTTTGCTTTAGTTATGTATTTCCCCTCAAAATAAAAAGCAGCTCAATCAAGGGCAGCTTTAGGACATGGAAACAAGTAAAGCTCCCAGGGCAAAAATACCTTGAGAGAAGTTCAGAAGTTAAGCAGCAAATGTTACTGACTATGCATCTCCCACAGCATGGTCAGATTATTTTCTAAAGTACACCACTGGCATCCACATCATCCATTATATCTTAAGGTTTTTAAGGGAATGGGGAATTTGTCTGTAGACCATAAATTGTTATCAGTATTCAAAATGACTGATACAAGCTGTGTTAATTGCAATTAAACAGACAGATTACTGGCAACAATCAATAGAGTAAAAGAGAGAAGCAGATTTTTGGTCTGATTTTGCAAAGATATAAGAATACCCTGTGGGGTTTTTTTTTTTTGGTTTGGTTTTTTTTGTTTGTTTGTTTGGGTTTTTTTTGGTGGTGTTGGGTTTTTTTGTACACCACTTGAATGTAAATATTCTACTGAAGAAGGTTTCAGACCATCTTTGGGATGGCTGCTGTTCTCAGCCAGGCAGGATCCATTGCTGAGCTGCTGAGGCAGGGCTGAAATTATAGCCTCACTTTAAGAAAATGACAGCACTGTGAGCTGACTCCTTCTTACACACAAAAAGGATTTTCAATTGAATTTGTGGGGCTTTTTTTGGTGTAAAATTCTAAGCCTTAAAACCACTGTTTTTTAATTTGTGCATTCACCATTCCTTTGACAGTCCCCGATCATTTATGTCTAGAAACATAAGTGCAGGAGAATGGAAACTAAAGATATTTGTAACTACCTCTAACTGCTGTGGGAAATGGTTCAGGTTCCCTCACAACTAGATGAAGGTATCTGTTTCACAGAAGTTGTCTAATTTTCTTCATTTATTGAATAAAGCTATAACTGTCTATTATCTCCTATATAGCAGGGCAAAATACTGACATCAGGCTTAAAAGTAGCAATAATTAAATTAATGACTATATTGTGTTCCCTGTTTATCTTATAGAAAGTATGTTACAGTTTTTCTTTCACTGATACCAAAAAGGGTAGTATAAAATCCATTTCTTGAAATTTAGAGCTGTAAATATTGTTTTGGTGTGAATTTATGCCTGGTAAGATAACAAGTTTTCAACTTGCTGATTCATCTGGATGTCAGCCATGTTGGTGCCGTCAAAAGATTTAGCATTTTTGGTTATTACTAGTACATATTTCAGGTATTTGCTGTGGAGAAGGGTTGCAGTTCTGATGTCTGTATGTCTGCATACCCTGTTTTGGAAAGAAGAGTTTACACAGAGGAAGAAAAGCAGCCTGCGGGGTGTGCATTTCAAACTATTGCACAACTTCCTCATTGGTGCAAATACGTTGAATTTTCACAGATTCTCATGTCCAGATCCTCCCAGGAGCTATCTCATAAAGCTGGCAACCTCTTTAGCAAATGCAGGGAGTAATTCAAGCTTTTAGGATAACTCTGACTCTTTTTATGTATAAATCATCCTCACGGCTTATGTAGATTAATTCAAAACATCATGTGTGCACATTCAAAGGGGAGTTTGCATTTTAAACATTCCACGGTGCTTTAAGCAAAATGGTATTGGGGAGGGTCTACAGAAAAAAATAGCAGATCCATTTCTAGCACTGTTTTATTGTTGAAATCAAACTCACCAACTTCCTTTAACAATGCCAACAGCTGAATGGTGCACCAGGAGGCTCTTTTCACACACAGAGACATGTCTTTAAAAGCTGTTTAAAGAAGGGAAACATGTGCCTGTAGGAGGAGGGCAATGTCAGCCTGATATCGAATTTTCAAGAAGAAAAGGATGAAATAGGTGCATAGGTGAAAAGGGCAGTGCTGGTGTATTCATTTAGATTGTGCAACAAACTACAGTACAGGCTACATTATGGAGGGATGTAATTTAATTTGTTAGCCTGGTGTTTTCCGTAATCAAGTTTTGTTTGGTTAAGGCAGGTTTAAAATGTCAGTCACAGCAACTGAGGTGTGAGGGAATGGAAACATCTTTGCCCAAATAGTTTGTGTACAGATGTTTGAGCCTGAAGAAACTTGCCATGTGTTTTTGTAGCTAAGGAAGTGAGTAATCAGTGAAACTAGTATGGGTGGTATAGGAAAATCCCGCACATAGTCTTGGCACAGCTGTGCGCTTGCTACATTCCATGAGATATTTCACAATGGAAAACCAATTTCTCCACTAATATAGGATACCTGCATATCAGGATTGTGTTGTGGAGCACCCGGCGTAGTCACGGGACCGCACAGATCCGGCCAGTCCATCTCGGGTGAAAGAGAAGGGCAAAAGAAGTCCCTGGGTGTTGACTTAAAAGAGAGACAAGAACATCCTCTTGGATGTGTTTATTGCTTGGTTGTAATTTTTATCCATCGAATTTTGAAAGGCCAGAAGTGTAAGCGGTTGTTAAGTCAGCAGAACTCTATAACTACCTGCAGTAGCAGGATGTGAGTCCATGAGGCTACTGAGCAAGACTGCAGGCCCCTCTGCCTCAAATGGTTTTCTGCTGGTCACATTCCTCCTTTGAACTTGCTTGTTTCACAGTCTTTTCTATTTGTTGCACATAATTTACACAGAACACTGTGCAGTGAATGCCCTGTCAAGAAACAGCAATTAATAGGTGCTGCCACTCTGTATGGTGTTCCATTATTTATGTTTCTAGTCAAAGTATTTGCTTTGAATTCATGCATGCACACATTGTGTGTGCCACAGTTCAGTCTGGATGCCTTCAATAGTTTCTTGAGTTACCAGTACCTCACCACTGCTAACCTGTGTGTACCCCTGATGATTTTGGGGCAATTTATGGCAGCTGAAGTCAGCACAAGAGCTTCTGTGTCTCAGAGTATGTGTGATGTATTGCAGCTACATGGGTGGAGTGATACACAAGTATGAATTGGTATTATCCCCCTCAGGTGTTTAGTCTGGTCCCAAAAGGAAAATAACAGACTGCATGTGCTTATCATGGAGTCATTAACTATGTTTCTCTTTTTAAAATCAAGTTTCTTCAAAACTGGAAACATATTGTGTACAGCATCCTTTGTCTATTCTAAGTTTTGCCATTTAAAACCAGCTATCAGAAGCTGATCTTTCCTGGCACTCACAGATTTTCCATGTGCTGCAATTTTCTCCCATGGTTGTTAAGTGGATTCAGATAATGCCTAGAAAAAAATGCCAGGAAAACCTTTTCTGAAACAGTTCAGTCTGTGAATGCAAGCACAGTTACTGTCTTGTGTGATTGCAGTTTTAGGAAAGACTTTTAACTGTGTATGATGCGCATATAATGCTTAAATAACATTAAAGGCTGTGACATAATGTGTGTGCTGAAAAGCTTCCGGTAGCCAGAATACCAGAGGTCTTTTAGAATGGGGCACCACCACCTCGGGCCACAGTGGTACACTGTCTCAGTTTACATCTTTCTTCTTTTTTGATAACAATGTTATTTTACACCAGAATTCTATATTTCCTTCACCAGGTGATCACCCCCTCAGGAAAAAAAAAAAAAGAAAAAAAGGCAGCTTAATGAAACTGGTTATTCCTAAAGTTTTAGCTCTATTAGCAAGTCCTTTGCATTTTTAATCAGCTGGTAGTTATTGTTGTTACTGAGGTTTATAAATCTTTGCTGACCCCAGTCCAGTGACAGAGTGGTTGTGATGCTGTGAAGGTTTCACCTGCCCATGCTTTATGCTGCTTTATGTTCTATTTTTTTCCTTACTCCTACCACTAACACAGCATTCGGCTGCCACAGCACTGTTCTTCAGCCAGTTTTGAGGCCTTTCTTTTCCTGGGAACACTTTGCAGGTGAATTCAGTGGTGTCAATGACCAGGCCTAGACTCTCTGTGGCAGCCAGCAGTGCCTCCTCCCCGCTGAAAAGAAGATCCAGTGTGCCAGGGAGGAGAAAGCAAAGGTGGGCAGACGCCCAGACAGACATTTTAGGGTGCAGACATGCCAGGCAGGCAGTAGCACAGCATATGCTCTGCTGTCTGGAAACAGCCAAGCTGAGTCCCAAATCCTGGCAATTCTCTTGATGTGGCAGATCTGGCGATATAAAAAATATATTTTTGTTGTATATGTGTCTGTAAGCCTGACTCTGGTTTTAAGTAAGAAGAGGAAATATTTGACCTTGAACTAAACTACTACTTGACTTACTTCAGGCTGCCTTCCAAACTCTTTTCTCATTTCAAACACAAGTTATTTATGCCTCTCCTTCATAAATGCTGCAGTGCTACAGGCACTGAGTGGCTGCTGCCTTCCATCATGGGGGACACACGCATTTTGGCAGCCTGCAGCAGATCCTGGTCCACCCCACATCCAAGCATTTTTGGTCATTGTGTATAAAACCACAGCTGCATCGGCTTTTCAAGCCTCTCCCCCCCAGCTTACAGTAGGATCAGCTGTAGTTCATCCATCCTGCAGCAGTGCTCTTGCTTAAAGACTAGAATTACAGAGGTTTATTTAGCACTCTGATAAAGAAGTACCCAGGATGACTCCTTGTTTAGTTTCTGTTTCACATTTTTCCAAATATTGTAGGAGTTGCAATGTACAAATATGCGCAAAATTATTTTAATTAAATACAAAAGCAAATTAAGTTCTTGAAAGCAGATTAATGAATCTCCTCACTGTGAAAAACATAAAAGTTTGCATTAGCAGAACTTTTCTTCAGAATGCATTGGAACAATGTGTACCCTATGTGATCTCTTATAAAAAGCTAAGAGACAGTAGAGCACATCATCTCTTGCACAGCTTTTTTAAACTAGCATAAGTCTGTAGAGAAAGGTATAATTTAGCTTTTCAAGCTCTCCAGTGCTCTTCTTACTCTATATCCCACACCCCAAATACAAGTAAGGAAATGTCGCATTCTGTAAGATAAGACTGAAAGATCTAGAAGACTTCCAGAGAAAAAAAAATCCTCCCTGTTTTCCCACATATTCAATAAGATGCTCTTTCTTAGCATCAAGCAGTGATTAATACTTAGCATTAACCAGTGCTTAATATTAGAAAATCACTGTAATCCTTGCTGCAAATACAATATGCAATTATTTTGGCCTTTGTCTTTTTCTGCCCAAACTGATTTCTACTAAGGTAGATTTTTGCTTTGTTCCTGCAAGAGCATATGCAAATGAATCTCAATCTTGCATGCATTTCAAACCCTGTGTTTCCAGCATCCACTCAGTCTGTTTATTTGGTTTATAGGGCTGAAACACTGGTGCTAAGAATCCACAAATAACCACCACACGCTTTTATCTATAAATGTCTTTGAATGCATTTGTACAAGGAAGATCCATTCCTGGAAGTCAGTGTAAACAAAAAATCTGTCTGCAGGATTGATCCAGGAAAGATTTTAAAGATTGCTTAAAATTTAGTGGATCTGCTTGTAGTCCAGGTGGATGTTTGCAAGCATTGTTGAGCAGCATTGGAATACTATAGCAGTAACAGCATCTCGTGTCCTGCCAGGAGGGTAAAGACCAGAGTCCTGCACACAGATGAGTCTTGAAAAAGTTCCCAGTGCTGCCAGGCTTCTTAAACATCATGGAGTGGGGATGGAAGGCACATGCTGCCTCTTTTCAGGCAAAGCTTTGGATGTAGCTGTTTCGCTCGTGCTCTAATAATGACAAGCAGCTGGGAGGTTTTCCTTTGTGCTTTGGCTGGCACTCTGCAAGTGGAGAAACAAAGCCAGCGCCGTAGCTGGTACAGCTGGGGCTGTGCTGACTCATGCAAGCCGAGGCTCCAGCTCTAGCTGTGGCACTTAGAGTTATTTATTTCCCTTTGCTGCATGTCCCGTCCATCGGGTAAAGGTTGCCGCTATTTGTGGTAGAGGCAGTGAAGGAGGGGTGGCTCTGAACGCTGGCTGTCACAGTTCACAGCAGGGCAACCAGAGCCCCAAACACAGCTCGCTGGTGAGCTCACATAAAGGAGCTGGGCTGTGACCTGTCGCCACTGAAATACGAGCACAGCTCGCTGCAGGGGTGATAACCTTTGGCAGAAGGTAACCTGGGCAGGGGGGACAAGAACACAGCCACCCTCTCCAGAAGCTGTGAGGCACCGGCACTAGCTGCATATCTATCAGTGCCAGGGCACCCAGATCACAGCAAACGAAGGCTTTCAGATAATTTCCCAGAGGTAGTGACAGTGTGGTGTATAAGACATGTTCCTGTTTGTGCACTTAATGCCCCCTAAAGCCATGTGTTGACAATATTCATGAAGGAGCAGTAACAGCGTCTCTCCCACGAGCCTGGGATTTCTCTCCTGTGTCAGGTTCTGTTTTTTTGAAGGCTCCATAAATTTTGTTTTCTTTTAAAAGAGAAAGACATTTCCTCATAATTGCACCCCAAAGGGGGAGGTGATGATTCTGATCAAGGGAATGTGGAACGGTGTTCAAGTGAGGCAATTTGATTCTTTGGAGTCTGGAAGCTGCTGAGGACTATTTTGGAGAATTCAGCTGGCCAGCATCTCTGGTATGTTTGGAAGCATCCTAAGGAGATATTTTTGTAAACCACTGGGATAAGGCAGTCTATTAAGGGTGATTTAATACTTCTGGGCAGTCACTTCAAGGCAGTATGTCTGTGGATATTGCTAAATTAACTGTAGCAAAGATAAGAAATTCACACCAGTTCCCCCAATGCAGCAGAGATTTTTTTCATCACACTCCCAAAGTCTAGCAGAAGCTTTCAGAAAACATGATGGTGATTCAGTCTTGTGACACCTCACTTTCTGTTTTCTCCTCTTGAGAAACCAGACCAGACTTTGAATGGAAAGATTATTATTCCAGCCCTCAAAGGAGTCTCTGGCACATCACTATGTCTCACAAGGATATGTATTTGCTCTGGAAAGGCTGAAATATTAATGAGATTGGAAAGGGAGGACCTATGTGCTAATGCAGCTGTGCTCTGCAGCTCTGCATCACCCTGGTAGGTATGGCTTTTTGTTTATTCTATCAGTTTCTGTAGAAAATCCTGTTCAACCTTTAAAAATGCTTTTTGGAATTAATATTTCTTAATGTAATTAAAGCAAATAGATTATACGTGCTGCAGAATTAGAGGGAACATGTGTCATTTTTTTTAATGTAATATTTTTTTAAATACCACTAACCATGTTAGTTTCTTCGGTGTCAGTATAAGGAGTTTAAATGAAAGAGTTACTGTGGAGACATAAGGCCAAATAAGGACAGGCTAAAACTCTCTGTGGGAAGACACCAGAGAGCAAATCTGTTTTACTCCACTGAGGATTTCAAGAGTTTTATATCTCAGCCATGACCTTTAAATGAAAGTGCTGGACTAACAGCAGGGAGCTGAGATGGGATTCAGTTCCCGGTGACGTCTGGGGGGTGTGTGCGAGAACAGCCCTGATGCTGCTTCTGTACTGCAGTCAGTGTTGTCCCAAATATGGGTTGTACCCCGACTGCAAGAAGGTTGGTAGATAGATAGATAGATAGATAGATAGATAGATAGATAGATAGATAGGTAGATAGATAGATAGATAGAGAGATAGAGAGGTAGATAGAGAGATAGAGAGAGAGAGAGAGAGAGAGAGAGAGAGAGAGAGAGAGAGATAGATAGATAGATAGATATATAGAGAGATAGAGATGGGATTTANNTAGATAGATAGATAGATAGATAGATAGATAGATAGATAGGTGATTGATAGATGAAGAAGAGATATTTGTTTACTCCCTGTCTGAGCAGAGATGGGTGCTGGGGTAAATCCACAGAGCCACCACCCTTCCTGCATGACAGCTACGCACTTTTACACCCTTCAAACCGTGACAGATCAGCATCTCCCCTGCAGGAAACAATATTAAACTATATTCATTGGCTAAACAGTCTCCCACTTTCATTTAAATACCACTGATTTTACCCCTCATGCTCTATGGGGAAGGGGATTATGTGAGTAAGGAGCATCTACAGCTGATGGGCGTGAACTTTGCTGTGCCAATGACTACAGGTTAGCACAAAAGCTCAACACAAGTTCTTGCTTGGCCTTCTCAAGTACTTGTTCCTGCTTTATCTCCTTTGTTTGCTCCTTCTCTGCTTTTCACTTGTTTGGTAGATTTATGGCATTGTGTTGTTCTCAGGGAAAACTTCTTCAGAAACCAGAGATGGGGTTTGTAGGGCTGAATGGACTTTAACGTTTCCAAAAAGGGCATTTTGTGTGAATGAAGGGAAATAGGAATAAAAGCTTGTCTTACTTGTATTTTTTTCATTCTACCTGCTGTGAACTCTTAGCAAATGTCCACAAAACCTAGATCAATCATCTTTTACCACATACACCCCCTGAAGGAGGAATGGAGGTACCTGATATGTGGCTACCTGGCCTGTGAGCCAGGGATGGGCACACAAGGATTTTGCAGATTCAGAGCCCTACACAGAGGTATTTCATCTACCCACGTGAGTTGTGATCTCATGGGACAACTTCAAGGAGTCTAGCTAAGGAATTGTAACTTCTTCTCTGATCTGGAGACTGTTTGGTAGGGATTTATATTAAATTTGGCTCAAAAATCAACAAACTTGCACATGTCCTTGACCATGGAGAAGCAGCCCGCAGACCCCCACAAACTGCATGGAAGAAGATGAAAACCTTTGATCTACAGCAAGATTGGGATTGTGGCAGTGACTTGAATTTTCTTCTACACAGAATCTAATTTTTTTTTCATCCAGGTTTATTTAAATATGCTTAGTCATATGTCTGTGCTTATGGCTAATGTTCTATTCACACTGATGTTGTCTGCATGAAAATAAAGCTATTAGTTTCCCACCTTCCACATCCCATTTTCAGTACTTCTGGAATTCTGCTGTAGAGTTTTGTACTCTTTTAATAGATTTGGTGAAATTTCTGCAGCATTAACATGTGAAGCTCCTCTTCTTTTGTCAGTATCACTCTAAAAGCAGCTGACAGTACAGCAATTTCCCTGTTTTCCCCTCTTGGCACACCAGTGAACAATCCCTATCATGCCCTTAAACATCTATATGACCATCTTAATGGTCTAGAAGGAGCAGGAAGGAGTGAAAGGTCTTTTTCAAGGCAGCAGAGACAAAGAAGACTTATTATCAGTGCTAAAGCAGGATGTGTGAAGTGCTTTCCACGTTAACGTGACCTTGTGCTAGTTTAGAGTAGAAAATTCATCCTTCACTTCTCATAAAATGGTGAAACACAGTGAGTCCTATCCCACTTCTTTTTGTTTTATATGAATTCTGGTTTTTACTGTGGGATAAACAATGGTGCCTGTCCAGCCTCTCACCCACCAGCACCCCAAGCCCTTCTCCTCAGAGCTGCTCTCCATCCCTTCTCCACCCAGCCCAATGCCTGGGATTGCCCCAACCCATGTGCAGGACCCAGAACTTGGCCTTGTGAGACTTGATGAGGTTTCAATGGTCCCACTGATGCTTAAAATATGTGCAGTCAATTTTTTAAATTTCTTTTTTTTTAGGAGCAACATCACTGGTTGTTAAGCTCTAACAGTTCCTATAAATGCCACAGCATTGCCATGGTGACAGTATGTTTTCACAGGCTTTCTGATACGGCAGAACATATCTTTATTCATGATGTTTGGCTGCTACTTTAGTCCCATAAAGCAGGCATTAAATTTACCATTGCTAGCACCACTTCTGTATTCTATCACTATTTTTGGTTAGGCTTTACCAAGCCTAAGCTATTTTGGTTAGGTTTGGGTTTTTTGCTTTGCTTTTTTATTTATTCTTGCTTTGGACAGGGTTTTTTTTACAGCTTGAAAATTATCCCTTTTTCTATAGAATCTCGATTTGAGGTTTTCGGAACATTTTTAATAATGCCTTCTAATCAGTTTGGATAGATTAAAAAAATATCGCACTTGTGCAAAGTTTAACCACCTGTTAAAAAAAGTCTTGCTGATATTTTCTGTATTTTGTCTTTTATGGTGAACAGCAAGTTGGATAACCAGAAAGAAATGACCATAAGACATTACTGTGCTTGGAGCAGTTCTGTAAAAATGAGATGCCTCTTCTGCTTACCATCTGGACTTCTTGGTGCCAGAAGGCTGCACTGCGCATTGCTGCTTTTCTTTCTTAAACATGATTGACACAAGGCATTTTTTTTCTCCTCCTACCTTGTCATTTCAGAGTGTTTTACCTTAGGCAGAGTTTTATGACTTAGGTTTTTTTTTTTCCCTGTAGTTTTTTCTTCTGTTTAGGATTCCATGTTCTATCTGCCTATTGCCAAAGCTTTCCTTTTCCCAGGAAGGGTCATAGTCAGGTGTAATCAAGCAAGAAGGCATGCTGCAGTGGCCCAGGTAATAAAATATAAAACCAGAGCTTTAAATCTGTTGAGGAGTTGTGATTTTTATTTCATCTTTCCCCAAGACTAGTTTACAGGCTGCCTGGTCAATATTATTTTTAGTCATTGTAGTTCTTACTGTAAACATGGACCAATCACTTCCTTTAATGTGAAATCACATCCATTAACCCACCTAGAGTGGGCTGTGACCAAAAATGCAGCTTATTTCCCTGAGGTACTCTGGTATGATGGCCCTACATATCTCACTAGCAATCATTTTAACACAGTGTAAATTTACCATATGATGCAATGCTCTCAGCTTTTCCGAGCTTCTCTCTAGACCATATAGAAAATGGGTGTTATTAAAGCAGGATAATGCTTGTGCACACAGTAATTAAAATGAAAGGTTTGAGTTGAGCACAATATAAAGTTCTGTGGAATTTCATTGATCAGTCTGTGTGTTGCTGGTTACATAGCAGCAGGCACACAAATAATAAACAAAACCACAATTTGCTAACTATAGCCTCAAGATCGACAGAGACAGAGAAACTTCTTGCCTGAAAGAAATGGCTAATGCAGAAATACCATGTACAGCAGTACATCAAGAGTAGAAAGTCTCCAGTGAGGTCAGAAAATAATTATTTACCACTAAAATCTGGAGTAAAAAGATTTCTGGTAGCCCAGGTACGGCATATCCTGTCTCAGCACTGAACACTGATTCAGCAGTCCTTGCTAGGCTCCTTCTCAGCACTCAATACTGATATCCAAGATACAGAGTTCACAGTTAAATAGTACAAACTGCACAAAAAATCCCCACATAGCGCTCGCCATTGCCAATGTAACTCTCAGAGTAAAAAGTCCTCATTCTTAATTCTCTTGGGAGGTGTCTGGGAGGTGTGAGTTGTGCTAACATGCAAAGGCTGCATCAGCATTAGAGTTGAAGAAAGGATATTTTTTTTGTCTGCACATTAGTATGAGCATTAGCAGAAGCTGTTGATAAACACATCGAGTCACAGACTCAGTTCACCAGACGTGCTCTCCCCGGTGCAGAGCAGAGAATTATCAGTGCCCTGGACCTGCTGGCTGCGACAGAGCCCAGGATGTGCTTGGCTGCCTTCACCACAAGGGCACACTGCTGGCTTGATGTTGTTTTATTCACAGCAACACTGCTCAGTCATTCCAAGTGCATTTTCTTGCAATCAGACTGGAAGCAGATCAGCTGCCTGAAGCCTGCTCTCACTGAGGTTAATTTCTGGGAGGGGGGTTTCTTTCACATGGGCCAAATTAAATAGTAGGGGAATTTTCTCATTGAAATTTTCATCTGCAAGTTTTCAAATTAAAAATCCAGAGAGCTCATTGCAGGTAATCTAATTTCTTCTTTTTCTCTTTGTGGAGAAGTATAAGAAGAATAATTTGATGATTGAGTAATGGAAGGTAGGAAAATAGGAAAATAATCTATTCCCTTTTATTTAAGGCTCCTTTCAAATCCTCTTTGCAGTTCTTACCTGTTTCAAGCCCCAGCCCCCACCAAAAAAACCAAACAAACAAACAGACAAACAAACCAACCAACCAACCAACCAACCAATCACAAATCAGAGAGAAATACAGTAACAGAATAAAAAACTCTTTTCTGCAATCAATTTCAATGTCTCCTTGAGCATGTGAGAATAGATCTTTTCTTAGTACTGGCAGCTGAAGAGGGAGGAGTACTGATCTGCAGTTTGCTTCCTCTTCATAAAGCCATTTGGTAAACCCTTTCAAATTACTTGAATACCTAACTACATTCCTTACTCTAGTGTAGCTCATTGCCTCTCCCTGTACTCTGCCGGACGGGTTTAGCCCATTTTGCCACCAACAACATTAAAGCTATCCAATGCCAAGGTATTATGTAGCAACTCATGGCAGAACTGACCTTTTCCATAGCAGAATAGGAGAGTCTGCCACGTCGTGGTTTGATGAGTGTTGCCTACACACCTTTTCATTTCTGGAGCCAGCTTTTGAGAGCAAGGATTAATGACAAATCGTTATGGCCGCTAAAATGCAAACTCAGACAGAAGTAATCATGAAGCTGTTTTCCTCACTGTTTCAAACATCTATTTCAAATAGTGAACATACTAGAGACTTTTGGACAGGTTTCTTGACTTTATTTATCTAGGTATAGGGTTTGGGCTTTCAGCAATTCCATTCTATATATGCTGCTTAGCTGGTATGGATGCAGGCAAAGTGCCTTTCTGCTGTATGTGAAGAATTACATCCATAGTTTGAATAACAGCTTTTCTAAAAGGAAAGATCTGCATGGGGTGAGGCTGGGTCCACATACCTCAATTTTAAGGGAACTAATTTTTTCTTTTTCCTCTACAGATCACCAGTATTCTTTCCCTTTTTTTCCTTTTCCCAGAGAAAACAGGAATATACAGAAATATTTTTTTGAAAAGCTGTCCTTTTCTGCTATTTTTCTTTCAGGAATTTGGAATATGATGGGAAGATAAAGAGGTGCCTATTTCTCAAATCCTTCCCAAGTTTGAGAATAGGGTCAACGGAAGATGTCTCAGCTAGGACCCACTTTCTGCCTCAATACTTGTGAAAATTAATTATTTCTCTGGGAAAGTTACTTTGAAATCTATACACCCTCCATGGAAAAGAAAATCTCATCTCAGTAGAATCATGATACAGGAAGATCAACAGCCAAACAAATACACTGTGAAGCAGAAGTTACTAAGAGAGGGTGGTCTGTTCATGACCTGTGGGCGGCTGATGTAATTCAGTTAAGTTTATTTTGTTAATTGCTTTTTTTTGGTCTAGAACATTTTCATAGCTTTCAAGTTCCAAAATCAGGACAAGCATGTAGGATCTGTATTTTGAGTTTGCTTCTTCCAGGACCACTTCTGATTTTAACTGATACATTAAGGGTAAAGGAAGTTCACCTAAGGTCAGTTGTGTGTTGGTGAGTCCGAGTGTCGTCAGCTTCAGGCTCTATCACACTGAATGCAAGATATATTTTTAGAGATTGAAATCCCATGGGGGCGGGGGGGGCGGGGGGGGTGTGGAGGTCAGAGCACATAAGGGACTTTCCACAGGGTGGTTAGCAGGCAAAATGCACCTCCTGCCAGCTGAAACCCTACTTGCTGTAGATTCAGGAGCAGAGCTGGACGTGCTGGGCACAAAACCAAAAGTCATAGCATGTACAAAGACTAACAGGGAACCTGTGAAAGCACCCCTTTTCTTTCAGAAAAGATTGCCTGCCTTCTAAAAAATGGTCAAGAGTTGCTCTTTGTAGTGACAAAATGTTTATCATGGAGGGCTTTTGTATGGTAGGGTTGCCACTGCGTTTTCTGTCAGGGCTGTTACTGTAGAGGTGCAAGCACTGACACTCTGTTCTTTTTGTCCACACATCTGGTCCTTTGAATTGTGCCCAATAAAGCAAAATTGGACTCTGTGCCTGATGATAGAATCGAGAACAGTACAAACCGATGGCTTACAACAATGGGTACTTGATAATTAAAGCGATAGGTTTGTGTAACTTGGAAGCAGTTGAGCGCTATTGTTAGGACAAAAAATCCTTTCTTCCATCTTTCAATACCAGATCAAGCAATCTCTTTTGCACCTTGATAAATGTAAAGAAACAATTACTGAATTGCTTGTTTTTACTAGCTGTATATAAATAAACTGCAGATTTGTTCGTAGATCTACCAGAGTGTGACATGCAGTAAAAAATGCCAGCTTACAGCAGAAGGTATCAGAAGCAGAATGCATCAGGAAGAAAAATACTTTGGGAAAGAAACAGAAATCCTCTTCAGACGTGCATGTACAAAGGATAAAAACAGAAGCAGAACCAGATACCGAGTCTTCTGCTCTACACACAGTGGGCATTGCAGAGGTGTGAAGGGGCAGGGAGCAAGTGCAGAGAGTGGATGTGAGACCCTGACCTGGAAGAAGTGAACCATTTTGCTCTTAGCTGACTAAAGCCTGCAGGAACGTAGAGATGCCTTTGATGCTTCATTGCAGTGCTAAATTTGAGGGAGTATGAAAAAATATCATTTTAGAAAGCAGCTATTTCTATTTTATCTTTAATTAGTTGTCTTATTCCATGTGAAACAGAGTCCATTTCAGGCTATTCATCTGCATATTTCAGTTTGCCAGTAAAAATCATGCAGGGAAAAAAGCTCATCATTTGTGGAAATTGTTCCTGTTCTTGTCTAACATAGCAAGAGCTATTCAGTTCAGAGTACAGCTTGTTTTTCCTCTGACCCTCTTCTGAAGCATCACCCTTATTTATCATATCTGGTTCAGCCGTGCTGAAGCGCGGTGTAAAATTAACTCCAAGCTAAACAAATTCTGCTGCAATAATTCTGCCTGGGAAGTGTGTGGAACAGATGAAAAGCATTCTATGGAATCAGCCATAATGAGGCACTTCAGGTGGCTGAGATGGGACAGTCATGGCTTGAAGTGTTCATTTATCCCTGGGCTTTGTGCTGATGGACCGACCTGGCAGCAGGAGAGTCTCAGCTCCTTCACCATTAGATGAATCTGTTTGATGACACAGTTTTTAGAAGACTTTATAGAAGATCTGTCATGAAAATAAAGCCAAATCGGTCAATGCCAGTTTGGGAGAAGGATGCCCCAGAGGGATGATGGAAAAAATGGACTTTTTTTCACATTGTATCAATAACCTTCACTAATGTTCCAAAAGCTGATACCTCCACAATGTAAGCAAGAGAATAACTGTGATATTTTGTGGGTACTTGCATGAATATTGATTCGATTTCTGCATCTGAGGTTTTAAAAACTGAAATAAAATAGCGCTTAGTGAAGTGCTTTTTCTCCTTGCCTCCACCTAAAAATAATATTAAATTTGTGTATTACAAGTAATCTGCAGACCTACTGTAGTACTTAAAGTGCTTACTATAATTTCCCTGTGAGTATTAAGCTTTTGATGACCTCATTATTAATAATATTCAGGCAGCTACTTTGAGTTACTTTGTATACCCAGTTATATGCTTTTTCCTACTTTTAAATAGTTATAAATAAAACAGATCTTTTGACATTCACAATAACTTGGGAAACAAGATGTAAAAAAATTCCAATGTATCTGGTCCATTTATCTGTCTCAACTGGTGCTGTCATTTAATTCATGTGTTTCTCCTCCACATCATAATGATAATAATTCACATCTGCAACATATGAGTGTGCTAGATATACTCATAATAATCAGATAATGTAAAATTGAAATTGAAATTAAAAAATATGTCCAGTGAGGGGTTTTTTGTGTAATTAATGTCTATCTTTAGAATACTGTGTAAGGATTGAAAAATATAAGCACAAGCCTATAAATTTGGTAAGCTGCCCAACTTTCAGGCATCACAGGGCCAGATTTGTAAACTGGGTATTGCTTACAAATTATTCTGACTTTGGGGCTGTATTTGGGATTGGGGCAGGCTTTGATAAAACTAAATACAGTCCTAACATATGTGAGTCTGCTTCAACTATTTCCTAGCTGATTCCTGAGGACCTGCTCACCTCACTTAAAAGGCTGTAAATGTAAATGTCAAAGGCTGTTCTGTGACCTTGTTATGACATGGCTGTCTCCCATTCTTCTTTACTAGGATATTTTAACAACTCAAGATTTATCCTTTAGAACCAGAAGTATTTTAAGACATATAATTGGATCAGTGCTAGCATCTCTTTGCTTTTCTACCACAATATCTGGCTAAGGAGTCCCTGAGCCTGCTGTTAAGTGCTTACCACAGTTTGAGCTGAGCCTGCTGTTAAGTGCTTACCACAGTTTGAGCTGAACCTGAGGTGGAAAATATCAGTAATTTAAGACTTCTTTGGCATCTTCCTAATAGTGTGACCCACTGGTATCTCCTTTGGTGCACAGAAGTGCAGCTAGACTGGCTCGGTTTCTCCAAAGCTCTCTACAGCCCCGAGGAACAATTTTGTCTATCAGCATCTGACACAGCCTATGCAATAGTGCGTCAGCTGTGCCTCACTGCCAGGCACACACCTTCCTCTCGAGGCTATGAGGAAAGTGGTGAGAGCCTGTACACTCCTGCTTAATCCTCCTGAGACAAGGAAATTCCATGAATCAAATGTGTCCGGCCTGGACCAGGCCCAGGAAGCTCACAATTGTTATTAGAGTCGTGCTCCTCAGTGGCTGCTGCTAATGAAAGGATGAGCTTGAAAACACGGCCCAGAGAGTGGGAGGGAAGAGCTGCAGGGACAGGTTAGGATTACTCCGATGGGGACTGAGCAACCACCAACCAAACGAAGTTCAACAAGGGAAAGTGCCGAGTTCTGGCCCTGGATGGGACAGGCTGGGGAATGAGGGGCTGGAAAGCAGTGCCAGGGAAAGGGACCGGGGGTCCTGGTCGATGGCAGTGCCCTGGAGCCAGGAGGGACATCCCTGTCCTGGGGGCACCGGGCCCAGCATGGCCGGGCCTGGCAGGGATTGTCCTGCTCTGCCCTGGGCCGGGGCGGCCTCACCTGGAATATTGTGTGCAGTTCTGGGCATCGCAGTGTGAAAAAGGCATTGAACTGTTAGGGACTGTGCAAAGCAGGGTACAAAGACGGTGAATGGTGTGGAGGGGCTGTGTGAGGAGCAGCTGAGGGCACTTGGCCAGTTCAGCCGGAGAAGAGGGGACTGAGGGGACACCTCACTGCAGCTCTGCAGCTTCCTCATGAGGGGAAGAGGAGGGGCAGGCACTGATCTCTGCTCTGGGGTGACCAGGGACAGCACCCAGCGAATGGGCTGAAGTTGTGTCAGGGGAGGTTTAGGTTGGATGTTAGGAGAAGGGTCTTCCCCCACAGGGTGTTTGGGCACTGGATCAGGCTCCCCAGCAGGAAAAAGTCACAGCACCAGCTGGACAGAGTTCAAGAAGAATTTGGACAATGCCCTTGGGCACATGGTGTGGTTCTTGGGGATGCAGGGACAGGAGTTGGACTCAAGGATCCTTGTGGGGCTCCTCCAAACCAGCATATTCTGTGATTCTGTGACAGGAGACTGGAGCAGCTGGGAGGACAAAGCCGGCATGTCTCTCCTCCCAGTGACCTCTGGAAGGAGGAGAACTATGCCATGGAAAATAGCTTTGCTGCATTTATTTCAGCAGTTTCTCTGAACATTCATTTCCCGTAATCTCAGTTCATGCTGGGCTTTCTATTGTCTTTTTAAGCTTTAGTGAGGATGAGATAAAACAAAATTCTTGAAGGGGAACCTTGGCCTTGGGGACAAAGGCAGCAGACATCTGCTGCCACAGGTGAGTACATTGTCTAGGGTGGATGCATTGTATATGTGCTGTTACTGGGAGATTTCTCCTCATGTTCTCCTTGGTTTTCAGCCACTCTTTACAAAGTGTAAAACAAATCACGGCACATCTGGACTGCAAGTATGGGCTATTTAATGCTCCCATTTAGACAGAATTTCTTTGCCAGCTTTTGACATTTACAAGACTAACTAAACTTCAATCTTTCCTGAGCAGAAAATTCCATATTCAAGCCCAAATGATTACATCAGAAGTGCAGTGATTTCAGTAAACCCACTAAATCTGGCTTTATGTACCATTCAGTTAAAGATTTTGATAATGAATTAGACTCAAAAATAAAGAAAAAAAATCAGAAATACCAGTGTAAACTGGTGCAGTTTCTTACTAGTTTAACTATGACCTAAATTACTCTTGGCAGAAGGCTAAACATGGAAGGGATGTAGGAAAAAGTCTTTGGCTCATGCAATTGGTTTGATCACCCTTCCTGACAGCCCTACTCGTGTACTGATGATAGAAGTGGCTTCATTCATCATTACTGAATGAATTAAATATGGTGATAATCATGTCAGAAACACTTCAGAAATACACATTTCTGCTAAAGAATGAAAAGCTGACCACTTAGGCTATGGACCAGTTGCATGACAGCACGCAAAACAAATTTGTGGGTGTTGGCAGCAGGCTTGTTGATTTGAAACCATACATTTTACTGGGTGCAAAAGTAAAGGAGCAGTACACGATTGCCACAGGTCTGTCCCTGACTAGGTGGAGTGTACTGGATCTCCCTGGAGAGGCTCAGAGATGCTCCTAAGAAAAGGGTTAATTCTCTGTCGTGAGAAAAAAAAATGCAACAGAAAGACAGAGAAGCCCAGTGAGAATGAAAGAAAAGAGAAAGAATCCATTTTACACATACTAACAGAAGTATGCAATAGTATCAAACCTGACATGTACACACACACAAAAAAAAGAGTGCGGAGTAACAGAGCGACCTCAACACAAAGAAACCACTGGAAACCACAGGAAACACATGGTTACACTGGGAGATCCCCTCCATCACTGCAAATCATTTACTTTTCATTACCAGAGTCCTGCCACAGTGCCTAAGCACCATTTTAAGCTGCACCTGCTCTTGTAAAATGGAAGCTCAGCATCTGTAGAGGTGCTGGTTATTTATGATTTGTTTGCCAAAACACTGCAGGGTGCTGAAGTGACCGAGGTCTTGCACTGTCTTACGTAGAACTGGCTGTTTTAGAAAGAATAAAGGTTGCTTCCTATTTCTTTGGGTGTATCCTTTCAGTGGAGGAGAGATTGTTTCCTGTACTGTTTGTTACAGAAGAGCTTCAGCAAACCAAGCACTCTCCAGAGTGTATACCACCTTTAACCATGCAAGCCTGTGAAATTGTGAGATGTTTCTCAAACCACGAATGGTTATTTGAATCGGGTGTTGTGAGGGTTTTCTCTGTGGTAGCAGCTCCTGGCATGTCCTGACTGCAGTGGTGGTGGCTGAGAATGCAGAAGGTGCTCAACACTGCCTGTGCTCTGATATCTGTTAAGCGGTTCAGTAAGAGAGGATTAATCCTCTTACATTAAAGGTTCATCTTGAGGAAAAGTTCCTCCTTTGAGTTCTCCATAAATGCCACCCAACAACTTTATGACATCTGTAAGGGTGTTTCCTTCCCTGCAAACCTTTTATCTGAAGTGGCACATCTTGGAATTATGGACTCATGGAACTGTCAAGATTGGGAAAGACCTCTGAGATTATTGAGCCCAACCATTAAGTCAGCACTACCATTTTCACCACTAAACTGTGTCTCCAAGTGCCCCATCCATGTGTTTTGAATGCTTCTAGGAATGGTCTCTACTACTTCAGCAGGCAGCTCCTTCCAAAGCCTCACCACACTTTCAGCGAAGAAAATTTTCCTAAAATCCAATCTAAACCTTCCCTGGTGCAACTTTCCTCTTATCCTATCCCTTGTTCCCTGGGAGCAGAGCCCGACCCCCCCCGGCTGCCCCCTCCTGTCAGGGAGTTGTGCAGAGCCACAAGGTCCTCCCTGAGCCTCCTTTTCTCCAGCCTGAGCCCCTTTCCCAGCTCCCTCAGCCGCGCCTGGGGCTCCAGCCCCTTCCCCAGCTCCGTTCCCTTTCCTGGACCCGCTCCAGCCCCTCAGTTTCTTGTCGTGAGGGGCCCAAAACTGACCCTGGAATTCGAGACATGGTCTGAGCACTGCCCTGCTCCTGCTGCCACACCATGCCTGAGACAGCCTAGGTCCCATTTGCCTTCTTGGCCACCTGGGCACCCCTGGGCTCATGTTCAGCTGCTGTCACCAGCACCCCCAGGGCCTTTCCCAGCTTTCCAGCCACTTTTCCCCCAGCCTGGGAGCTGCAGGGGGTGGTTGTGACCCAAGGGCAGGACCCAGCACTTCCCCTGGTTGTACCTAACCCCACTGGCCTCATCCCATGAATCCAGCCTGTCCAGCCCCCTCTGCAGAGCCCTCCTGCCCTCCAGCAGATCCACACTCCCACCCAGCTCGGTGCTGTCAGACACTGACTGAGAGGGCCCTCGATCCCCTCCTCCAGGTCCTCAGTGAAGAAATTAGACAGGACTGGCCCCAGTACAAAACCCTGGGGAGCCCCAGTGGTGCCCAGCCCCAGCTGGATGCCGCTCCACTCGTCACCACTCTCCAGCCCAGCCATCCGGGCAGTTCTTTACCTAGAGAACACTTGACCTGTCCATGTCATGAGCAGCCAATTTCTCCATAAGAATCCTGCGGGAAACAGTGTCAAAGACTTTAATAAAGGCTCCGCAGACAACATCCAGAGCTTTTCTCTCATCCCCTAGGTGGGTCACCTTGTCATAGAAGGAGATCAGGTCAGTCAAACAGGACCCACCCTTCCTAAATCCAAGCTGTCTGGGCCTCATCTCCTGGTTGTCCTGCCCATGTTGGCACTCAAGCTGATTTTAGCAGCTGCTAGTAAGAAAAGTGTTAAAACACATGCCCAGCTGACACAAAGGGTTTCTAATAAAAAACCATGTTCAGCTGCAGGGTAAGATACACCCTTCTCCAGTGGGGAGGAAGGGAGTGAAGAGAGATATGTGGGTGGCAGAGTTACACTGACTGATGGACCCCACATGAGGTTCCCTAGAGCTTGGAGAGCTGCTCTGTGATGGTGAGGGTTTGTTAGGAAATGTGACAGAAGAGTGTAAGAAGGAAGTTAGTAAACTAGAGTATATGAGAGCTCACCACCACTGCAGCAGTGGGCTCTGGCTGACCAAAGTCTCTGACTCACAGCCTTGTTGTTTTTAAGCTGGGGCAACTGCAGATCTCTCTGATTCTTAGCAGAACATCTTTAGTTTGGGAAGGACAGAGGGAAAAATGGGTGGCATGGGCAGATATCTGCATGTAAACGGAAATTTGTGGTGTTCTGGTTCTGTGTTTATAGGCCTGCCCACTTGAAGTAGACAGTTGAGGAGAAAAAAAGTTGTTTTGGGATGCTCACTGCTTCTGGGAGGGAATCTCCCTGAGAAATGCAGAAGTAGTTTAGAGTTGCTTGATTTTTCTTTTTTTTTCATCTTATCAACAGAAGAGGCAGACTCCAGGAGAAATTACAGTCCCAAATTTGCTGCAGCTTAAGGGTGATGCAGGTCCCAGAAAATGGTGCCTTGTGGTAGAGACTGGTCAAGGTCCAGCTCTTGGAAGAAAAAGGCTGTGAGGTCTTAAGATCTGGACAGGTTTGCATGATGTTAGGGAGCTGTGACGCAGAATGTGTGAAGGAAGACACCAAACTGAATACAGAGATCCTGTGGGATATGTTCCACTAAACAGAACCAGGCTTTTCCCAGCCAGAGACGAAAAATAGTGCCCTATACCTCACAAACCCTTACAAAAGGTCTGCTGTGGAGGAGATACAGCTAGAGCTGATAGAACTGATCTGCTGACTGCCTCACTGGGACCTGTGTTTGGCTGTACTTTTGCCTAATCATTTCAGGTTTGTTTGCCTCCTCCTTCTGCATGCTTCACACTTAATTTACAAGTGGCTAAAATCCAGTTCCTGTGAGAACTTAGTCCCTCTGCAGACGTTCTCAATTATTTATGCCTTTTTTCAACACTGAGTCTATTGTTCCTCTGCCCTGTCTGCAATGAATCCTTGTCTCCTCTGTGTGAGGAGTATTCTCTGTTATA
>VZRV01007971.1:317231-373525 GCA_013398115.1 Falcunculus frontatus | reverse complement strand
TTTTTTTTTTTTTTTTTTTTTTGCAATAGCTGGTCTCAAATTACCAGAAAGCTAGACAGTTTTTGTAGGTGATGATTTAAAGAGATCTTATTTGGAGCATATAACTATGATGCAGTGGGCAGAGTAATAACCTTTACAGGAAAGAACGTACGTGGGGGAAAGGAGTGACTGATGCCCCACTAAGCTGCAAACGTTTGCTAACCAGATTATTCACAGAAAATTGATATAGTGGTGCAAATCCCAGTTGTTTCAGGGCTAGAATGATGATTCTATTTTCTTCTGCTTTCGTCTGTACACAGTATCTGTTTTCACTTTTCCTCATAATATTCTCCACAAGTGACTATACCTCTCTTCGTTGCTTTAATCAATATTTTTCCTTCTCTTGTCTTGAAAATGTTGAGTTTTGTTCAGCATCAGACCATTCTGCCCATGCCTACTAGCAGGCAAGCTTGTTATTGATCACATATGGTGCTTCTGCTGTGACTTTTTCTCAGAATTGTCTTTTGAGGTTTTGCTTGATCCTGTTCAGCATTGATTTCTACACTGTGCTCCAGTTAAATGTAGAACATTGCTCTCAGCTGTTGTATTACAACTTCTCCCCTTTCATTCTTCTCTTTAAATAGTTCTTTTCGTCTTACCCCTCTCATTCAATCTGGTCTCATTGCTTGTCTACAGATAACTTCTTTCAGCTGTTTTTAGCTTTTATTACCATTTCTATAAAATGTCTTGTGTTTAAAACATTTATGGAAATTTTCTACTCTGTTCACATTGAGTCCTTATCTAACCAATCCATCCTTCCTTCTCCTGTCTTTCTCAGATTGAAAACTGAGGGAGAAAAAACTTAACAGGACATCCGTTTTCTCACAAAGGATTTTAAAGAAAGGAAAGAAACCACATGTGTGTTCTACTAGACAATGTTGAAAGTCATCTTAAGAGAGCTTTAGGCAAGGCATAGTGATACAGAGGGCAGAAGGTACAATAAGATGATAAATGAGCACAAATAGTATTTTAAATGAAAGTTTATCTTTCCCTCTACATTGTTAATTGTATTTAGTGAACTATTAGTAGTTGTCTAATCATTTTTAGCAGGGAACCTCCAATTTAATGAATTCTGCATGGTGGTCTAACGAATATGCTATATATGGGTCTCTTTATGGGCATGCCTTCTGTCTTTAGATCTCTAAAAACAAATTATGAGACCATCCTTTTTCTGCAGCTATTACTAAGTTAAGTGAGTCTTACATAGATAAAGCAGAGGGGGAAAATTATTATTTTTTCCGCAGCCATCAAAACCAGGCAGAATTCTTGGCACATATGTATACACATATGCTTAATAATAGGGTGGGGGGGGTGGTCCTTGCAGCTTTCAAAACCACTAAAGTTGTCCAAGAAACAAAATTTTGTTCAATCTTAGTGTGGCTAAAACTGAAGTTCTCCATCACAGCATTCCCAATTTACTTCTTTTGCCGTGCAGAGGGGTGAAACTGGTGTATCTGAATGAGGGTATACGTGTGTTAACTCTTGTCCTTCCTCTGTGCCAAAGCACAAAAGGAAAATGAAAAGTTGAAACACCTTGGGGTAAGGAACCAATCATAAGTTGTGTTAGGGTGCTTCTCTAAGAGTCTGGCTATTTATTTCTCAAGGTTGGGGTATGAATGGACAAACACTTAAAAATCTCTGCTCCGTTTGCAAACAACAGATGACAATTTTTAATTACAGTGTTCCGCTGATTTAATAGGACACATTACTTTCTAAACCTTTCAATTTTTTTTACTCTCTAGAAGCAGCCATGCTTGACTGCAATATAATTCCTTCTGGGCTCCTTGCCTGTTGAAATTAGAAGCAGTTTTAGGTGATTTCTTTTAACCTTCATGGAGGGTGGTTCTCTCAATTTCCACCTGTAATTTGTTGGTGCTTTGCAAAGGTGTGTTTACAGTTTTCATAAATACACTTGTTAGTGAAATGGAAGAGCAATGACAGTCTGGAGCTGTGTCTAAATAGAGCTCTGTTCACAGGAAAAACTTCGCCCGTTGGTAAAATAACAGTGCCAAGAGTGTTTCCAAAGGTTGAAAAGGCACTAATATCAATGCTGTAAAAGTGCATGGTATTTTCTTGCCTGCAGCAAGTAAATTGTGAACTTGCTGTTGTAGGCTCAGTCTGTTTTGCTGCTCTAAACTGTTGTTTTTTAGCTACTGAAAATCTCATGGTGAAAAGTCCATAACATGATGACATAAAAAAAGAGGAAGGAGGTGAGTGTTTCTTTGTCCTAAATGAATCTGAAAGTTTCTTCTGTACCACTAGATTCCAGTAGTTTTCTTGCTTTATTTCTTTCTAGTCATTTAGGAAACTTGGCTATGAAAGCAAGGAATTAAAAAGCTGTGATTTTTTTCCCCATAATCTGGTTAAAAGCACTGGTCATTTTTAACTCAGACTGTAGATTTGCTTCAACTGCAGTAAAAAGAAGCCTGCATGCAAGGAACCTTGAGATCCCGGTGTTTTAGGAGGTCAGGGAGGCAAGCTGAGCAGAAGAACTTCTGATTCAGACACTAGCTCTTCAGAAAATTATATAAATTGCCCGGTTTTCATGCATTTCCTTTTATATAAATCCGTTTTGAAAATGAACTTCGGCCTGGGTGCCTTGAAGTTGGGGGGGGCAGAAACGATTATTTTTCAAGAAATATGTTGTAGAGGTTAACAGTGTAGAAGTCGATGAGATATTAATTCATTGAAATGCAAACAAAACCCCTGAAAAGTCAACCAAAAAGGGATGGGAAGGGGTGGGAAGGGGTGGGAAACAAGACAATGTTTAATTCTTATAATTTGCTATGAAGACATGGAAAAATACGATGCCCAGCACAAACACTCAGCAGAAATCTCTCTTTAGACAGAGACACAGGGGGAAAAAATGTTGTCTGTTGAGCTAGTACATTGCTTAATCAAGATTTCATAAGCAGAATTCCTCCTTGCCAGTTGGAGAGTGATTAAATTTTGGCTGAACACATCTGACTATAGTAGAAATCTAAGCTAAGAAACTAAGCTTCTGCAATTATGTGACCTGTCTCCCTCAATTTTTAAGACATTTTAAACTTTCAATGGATTTCAAAATGGGGCCGAGAACCTTGTAGATAAGTTTCCTCAGAAACAGAAGGTAGAAGAAAGAGAAGGTGCTAATTAGGGTATTCCATTTAACATCACATCAATTTGAGTTCTTGTCTATGTAGCCATCAGCAAGACTTAATCACAGGTACGTAGATCAGAGGGAGATGCAGACCATTTAGATCAACCCTCCCTTACTGTCTTTTCATCTGTGGCAGGGAGCTCTCTGAAGAAAAAAATAAAAGAATCAGAAAATGCTGGTGGGCAATAGAAGAGTTATGAGTTGGAATTCCTGAGGTGCAAGTAAAAAAGGAGAAGTAATGAAGGCCCATTTAGTTTTGCTGTCTCAGAGACACTTCCATTGAAGTCAGTCTTCTGCATGTAACAACAAATTATAGATGACTTTTCAGGTTTTAAACTGCTAAAAGAACTTTAAACCTGACTTTGGCGTCACTTTTAGCCTATTTGATCTCAGTAAATTATGAACCACAGCTCATATGTTCTCAGCTGGAGCCTCCAAACCCCTCAGTGAAAACAGAGGCAGCACTGGGAGGATCAATCTTAGAAATTAGTGAGTTCCACTCATAAGAGAAATCCTAGCAACTGTCCTTTATTTTCTAGGTTCACAGAGAAAACTTGCACCCTCTCTCTGAATCTTGTGGGAGGAGAAGAACTTCAAAGCACTCAGTTTCTCATTGCTAATATCATAAGTAGCAACTAAAACGAGTTAGAAAGTTCTTGTTCGTATCTCACCTGTAATAGCACAATCTGAGTTTAAGTCAATACCTGGATTAATTAATTAGAGAAATAAAATCCATTTATCAGAAAAAACCCCCAACCCCTAGGGGTGTACAGCCCTGAGCAACACATGACAAGCAAAATTTGGCAGACACAAAATGGGTGAGTATAGCCATAACTAGTGAGAAAAAAGAGTCTGAGATATAGTTATTTCTTTAATGTTCTGGACTTAAAACCACAGAAATTCAGAATGGGTTCCATGGCAGGTCAGCTATTTTTGTAATATTTAATAGTACAGCTTCCAGAGAGGTCAGTGAAACTTTTTAGTTACTTCAGCCATATTTGTACTCTTAAAGCATTTTTTGGATTTTCCTGTGTCATTTTAGATTTGGGAGGTTGAGATAAATTTTGCATGTATCATGATTTATGTTGTCAAGTATAATTTAGACGCGTAAGCAGAATCTGAGAGTTTCCATTCTCTCTCAGCCATCTATGAAATATTCTGTGTTTAGTCAGAGTAAGCTAAATAATCCAGATCTTACCGTGTTGCTGTACTTTCATAGCAGTTTTCGCTGTACTGATTTCAAACACTGCTGGGTTTGAAATAGATGTGTTTGTAAGTAAATATCTTTGTAATATAATAGGGCTAATAGAAACTTCAGGGATGCTAAAGAGACTTGATGGACGATGCTTCTAGGCTCTAAATGCCATTTAGAATGCCAGTCTTGAGCTTCTAGCTGACCTGTTTGTCTTGTGTGACCCACAGATGGTGCCAGCATGTCACAGGTAACCATCTTGTGTCAGAGCTGGGATCATTATTGGCTCTTGTCAGGTGGCTTTCATCCTGTGTCCCTGATAAGTGAAAGGGCTTATCAGTGTGATGTTCCAATAGCGTTCTCTCGATAGAAATTGATCAAAGCACTGTGAATAGTGGATGCTGCTTTGGACATTAGGTATCTATTTTGGAGCAGCATGATGATCAGCTTGGTGGCAGACCACTAAAATGTTTGTGAGAGGATGTTCCTGAAGCAAAATTTCAGGAACTTCCTTATTGTTGAAGTAGAGCTATACTTTATGCAGAGATTCTTTGGTATGACCGTAAAGATACACCAGAAACCCCCAGACAAGCTTGGAACAAGAGTGTGCAGCACAAAAGGTGCCAGAGGAAAGCAGGGGTAATAAATATTGAAAGCTCTGACATCTGCAGTTCATCGTGTCCCTTGAAAACAAGGCTACTCTCCTCACCAGAGAAGCCACAAAAACTGGATTCCAGCATGTTAAATTGATGGGAGATTTCATCACTGCATTCAGTGGGAAGAACAAGTAATATTTCTGAGGGCTTGTAGACTGTTGGAGTCCCTCTGTTTCCGTCCAAGTGTGCTCAGTGGAGCTCAGGTGATATAGCCAGAAATGAAGAATATTCTGAGGGGCATGTGGGATTGCAGCCTGAAGTGGAAAAGTTAAGGCTTGATGGTGTCTGCCAGGATTTTGATAAGTGACTCACCCCAGGGGAGCCTGAGGGCATTGTAAAGTCCTCTGTCGCAAGTTTATAGTTACATCTTGCTGAACACCAAAAATACTAGATGCCGATTTTGCCTTATCGATGGATTTTTAATGATGTTACTGAAAACAAAATAAATTAATAAACCCATGTGAATTCTCTCTGGGTTTTGGATCCATTTTGCTGGATTCATAGAATCCCTTCATAGAACAGAGGCTCTATGCTCTCGTACTGATGTATGTTGATTGACTTCAAGGCTATGAATCTGTCAGCCTATTTGTTTATTAAATGTCAAAAAGTGACTCGTCAAATAGTTTTTTAATATGCTGTCACTTCAGATTCCTGACAGAAAAGATGAGAGTGTGGGAAGGAAGTCTATTATCTCACAATTTGCCTTTGTTTGGCAATGTCAGTGTTGATCCACCATAGAATATTTATTTTGAAACCCTGAGGTTTTTGAAAAGCATAATCAATTTCAAAGTGTTGTGTACTCAGCAGTTTTCTAGGTTGTGAAGTCTTACCTGATTTTTCAACAGGCTGCACTTCTACCTATGACCTATGAAATATTAAAATCAGTTTGATTTTCTGAGATTTTGGAAGACTGGGATACCCTCATGTAGAATTTTAAACCAAGTGGATCCAGAATTATAGATATCCATACGCCTTTGCAAGTGCAAGATTTGAATTTGCAGCCTGTGAGCGAATCCAATTGTACGGAAAGACATCCCTTTCCAAATTTGGTATCCATATAGTCATTTTTTCTGTTGAAAGTAGGCTATGAACTTCCAGGCTCTCGCGGCAAACTCTGGCACTGTGCCGTGGTCCTCCATTGCCACGCTAATTATGAGTTACTCCTTTTAGCATTCATTTGTGTCACATTTAACATAGGTGTGGCATCTAGGTCAGCAGAACTGCCTTGCCTTAGCAGTTTACCCCTTTCCTAAACCCCTGTGGCAGCCAGTAATATATTTTTTCCTCAAAAACAACTAATTTCCTTTCCTTGTTTTTGGTTAGGGTAAGCTGCTAGCTTAAAATTTGTCTCAAGAATGGTGGAATAAGCAACTTAGCAGTAAGGTGAGATTTCGGGCTACAGTTTTCTTAGCCTGTAGCCACACAATTTTTAAAAATGTGTTCAGGAAACAGAGGTTTTAATTATTTATGAATGTTAAGAAATATTTTTCCAAAGCAGAAAATACTAAAAAACAATACCACTCCCCTCCCCAATCTAGACTAAGTTAACACGGATCTATATTATTAGTTTGGAGGAGGTAATACAACTGGGTTGAGATGAAAAACTTTATGTTTGGGTAAACATATATTGCCTTTTCATTCTGATCTGCTTTGAGTATTCTTAGGCTGCAGACCAGTGACTGAATCAAATGCAAAGACACATGGCTCTGGTCAGCCGAAAGGAGGCTGCACTCATTAAATAATCAGTTCCAAGTAGGCTCTCCCCGAAAGCAAAATAACATAATACTGGAGCTGAATGTGTTCACCAGCTTTGCCAGCTACGAGTGAGTGTGGGCTGAATCACGACAGTTCTCCTCATTGTTATGAAAGCTCAAAACATTTCTAAAGAGCTCTTTTCCATCATGAAAATTGTTGTTCCCTCAGTATCTTCTGTTGGCAAACCATGACTTCTGGCGTATTTTTCCCATGGGTTAAATTTTAAATAAATCATGACACTCTGTCAGCCGTCATCAGCCTTGCTTTCAGGGTGCCTATTTGGAGATGCATTTTTGACTCCTTATACCTTTTCTCCTGTTTTTTTCCTGCAGGGTGTCCTCCACAAAGATGTGATGCCTCTTGTTTCTGCTCATCTTTCTGATTCAGTTCCACCACATGGAACAGAACTTGGTTTTTATTACCTAGAAAGAACAAAAAATATCTTTTCAGCTGGCCTAGCTGTTGTGATCTAGTCCTTAGCAGTGCATGGGAGATGGAGAGGAGCTGAGACATCTGTGAAGTTGAAAGCCACAGCCTGAACTGATTCCCTCCTGCTTGTGAACAGATGGGAGGTGGTTTCTCTGCAGGCTCATGGAGCAAAGATTCACACAAATTGCCTAATATTAGAGAGCTTCTTTTAAAAAGCATCGTTTTTTTAAAATCATAATTCTCACAAAATCATTACTCTGTTAAAATCATAGCTCTTTTAGAATTGTAATTACATCTTCTTTTAAAATCACAATGACAACATGATTGTCCACAATCCCATTGAGGACAATTTGCAGTGAGTGTAAAAATTACACATTTTTCTTGGGAAAAATAAAACAGACTGTTCACCTTCAAGAGCCACTCTGATTAGGAGAACAAGCAGTAGACATGGAAATAATATTTTAATTTCTTTTTGTGTAGGAAATACTGAGGCTACCAGAGCTGTAAAAGACAGTTTTCTTGCTAAGTGTTTAATTATTAAGAGGCAGAGCCTTGTTTTGGCTGCATAACAGTTGCTGGCTGTTCTTAGGGGCTGTCAAGAAATCAGAAACTGCCACAAGGCTTTAAAATGATGTTGGAAGCCAAGGTGGGTTGTTAACCAGACAGGTCTGCATGTGACAGCCGTGGGAGCTGCTGTTCCAGTGTGGACAGGCTGTAGGTCACCATGGCACCCACATCAACAGGAAAGGAATTTAAAAAGGGTTATAAAAAAGGGTTATAAAGTGGTTAAAGTGTGCCATAATGATGCATCTACTCCATTCACTTGGAGAATGTGGCACTCCTGGCAAGGTGTTGTGCACAAAAGATGTTGCTGACCATATTGTTAGATACAGTTATTAAATATAAATATAAATATAACTATAAATTTAAATATAACTATAAATATAACTATAAATATATATGTATATGTATATATATCTATATTTATATTAATGTATAGTTATATATAAAGACATATGTTTATATATACATATATATAGTTATAATATATAAAGGGCATAATTTTAATGTGCTACAGAAGACCCAAGAGAGAAAGGATTATCCTAGACACCTCTAATGTGCACATAAAATTCTGTGCATAAAATCAGTCTGGGCTAAACAGTTGGGGTTTAATTCCTTTGGGTATTACCATGCCATGAGGAGCTGAGCAATAACAAAATGATTGTTCAAAGCATCCAACTGTTTCACATCATCTAACATATCTTTCTAGTAAAATAATTATTTTCAATTATTTTTTCACTTGTGGATGTGTCAATGCAAAAGATCATTGATTTTAAGAAATATCTTGGGTTTTTTTGAAACAGGCTGTGGGATTGTCCAACTAATTGAGTGCTTTGCCCAAGCCCATCAAACAAGGTATAATACTTCTCATTTACCTCACTGGCAGAAGGTTTCTTTGGCTATAACTGTACTGTTCTTGGACATAAAATTTTTATTTTTAAAAATAAGTACGAAAAAAGTAAAACACTCTTTATAATTATCCCTTCAAAACCTGAAATTACATCTGTGCCAGCTTTCACTTTTCTTTTACAGAAGACATAAATACAATCATTAAAACAATTTTCATGAGAAGATTACAATTCCTGGATTTGGTAAGTGAATTTCAGGTGAGAAAGGAAATTACTTTCATGGTGATAGAAAAATGTAGAAGTAAAATAAAAAAATCAAAGTACTGAAAATTTGGGTCAGCAGAAGCAGAGTTATACCAACCTTACAATCCTTAGTTTAATAGATGGGGGCATTTTATTTTAATTATTTTCTTGAGCTGTTTGTACCAGTGTAAAACCAAGAAATGAGAACTCATTAGAAAATAACTTTTGGTCAAGACTATTCCTTTACATTTCAGGTTTTATGACAAATGGAAATGTAACTGTTCCATACACAGTTTTATTTCTATTACTTCTCCCTTTTTTTGTTACTAATGCCTGCAGAAATGACGTTCAATAGAATTCTTTTTCTTTTGGTGGGGGGAGGGGATAGTTGTAAATTAATTGCAGAGTAAGTACACAGCATGTTTTGTTTAGAAACATATTTGAAGATGTAAATTCCTAGTATCTCTAAGGTATAATTGCAGTTCATAGGAATTTGTTCATTCAGAGATGAGAAAAAAATATGGTGAGGAAATTTAGAATGTCTTTATGTATTTCAACTTGTTCAGAGAAAAGAAATAAATAAATTTAAATTAAGTTTTCTCAGCCACCTCAGTCATGCTTACACTGGACACCACCAAGTTCAGTATATATCTCAGTTCCTGTAGTATTATCTTAAGGGACAGTGTGTTTTCAGATTAATAAAATCTGGACATTAATAAAATCTGGATTAATAATATTTGGACACAAAACCAAAGGAATGTGGCTGTGTGTTTTTGCATAAAAATATATATTTATATATGTATTCACACACATAAATTGCACTTTGAAATATGTATCTCAGATTTAGGCACAAATCTTGCCCTCACTGAACACAATGGAGATTTTTTTTATTGATTTCAAGAGAAGCAGAACCAAGTCCATCTAAACTAATATACATATATCTTTACAGTAGAATATGTGGGAGTCTGTAGGGGTTTAGCAACACAAAAAGGTTAACCAATTTGTCATGATAAACAAGTATGATTTTAATTATCTGTTTGTTGAGGCTGTGGGTGGATACTTCGGTCTTGCATTCCGCCTTTCCTCTTCAGGCATTAGCCACATTTCAAAGAAGCTATTGTTTAAGTTTATTCGTGATGCAGTTGCTGACAAAAGGAACGCTGTATTTCACTATTTCTGTGCTTATTTACACTCGGTACAAGCATATTTTTGTCCTAACTGTGGCATGTCAGGTCAGTTAAATAGGAATTTCAGGGTCTGCCTGGAGGTGGAAAGTGAAATGACCAATCATCATCCCGTGTGCTTTCCACACACTTAGTGCTGTGCTGTCATTGGCAGCTGCAAAGACGAAACCTCCCCCTCTCCCAGGCAATTCCACCCCTCAAAGTGGTTTAATTGTTCATTGCAATTAAAACCTTTGCCTGGGACTTCCAGTAAGCTCCAGGTTTTACCCGGTTTCCTTTTACACCCTAATGGGGTGACCGAATGCCAGATACCTCTCTGTCTCTCTTGGAAAATCTTATTCCAGAATGTAAACAGAAGGGTAAATCTATTCAAAAATTCCACATTTGTGACTGGTTATTTTAGGAGTTTTGGTTGATGGGATTTATAGATATCCATATTTCAGGGAAAGTTCTAGGTGATTTTCTTTAAGCTTGGTCTGAGCTGTAGAGCAAGGTTCTCTAAGGTTCTGCAGTTCAGTCCCAGGTTTACCTTAAGTGCAGTTCAGGCAGTACAATTAACCACAATTTCAGTGCATCTTTGTGGATGCTTGCAGATTTTTAATGCATTGTATTTAGCACAATGGAGTGTTGTATAATTTCACCTCTTTAACCCGAGGGCTGCTTGAAGGGAAGAGAATTATTTTCACTGCAACATCTCCCAAGTCTATTTGAGGAAGAGAACAGAGATCTGTGTGATGGCTTGAAATAGACCTTGGTGTTTACAAGCAAAGAGAATCCTGCTCCTGTCTGTCCACCACCTCCCTGTGTGGAGTGAAACCCAGCTAAAGGAGCACAACACACCTTCTAGTTTCACAGCACTTCCACAGTATTTAAAGTAGCTTGCAGGTAATTTCCTTAGTACCTTCTTTTATAGGAGGCTTGCCGTAACATATGGAGCACATTTGTGAGAGAGAAAAACATTTACCACGCCCTGGTAATTAAATTAAACAGGAATTAAATGTCTGCAAGGTGTTGCCAAGATGCCACTGCTATTCGTGATTTCGAAAGAGAAAATTTGGGCTAAATGTAATATACTGTCTTCCTGCAAGATATGGATCAATCCAGTACTGGGAATTTATGTTTTGGCTAGCACAAAGGACATTTTGGTTATTGTAGAAGAGATTTTGAGTATTGGGTTTTCAATTGCACACATTTAACTTCTTCCTTGTTTACTATTGTCTTCTGGTTTTTTTCTGAAAATATTATTTAATTTGAACATTTGTAGATTCTCCATATACAATGGATTATCAACTTTGAAATGGTCCACACCAGACAAGCGTACACAATATCATGTGGACATGGGTTTTAAGAAACAAAAAGCAAAACCAAACAAATACAAATTTAGGAGGGAGGGAGGCATATTCTGCATTGATCACATGCAAAAAGTGGAACTGTTAGCTTAAAGTAATAAACTCATGCTGAGTACCTGAAAGGAAACTGTGGCTTGTGCCTTAATGTGGAAGTGGAACACGAGGGAAGATCAGTTTCTAGTGCGGAATATTTGCAAACTACCTGGTCAACAATTAACTGCACCAATTCTACCTAAGAAAGAGCTTGTTTCTTTTTAGCATTACTTTGATCAGGCTGTAAAGTTAGACAATTACCTGAAATCAAGCAAATTCCCATGTCATGTCCAGTTCCCTTGACTCAGACCAGCACAAGTATTCGTGAACTGCTAGGGTCTTATTCAGAAAGCTCAGAGAAGCGTGATGTCTTGAAAGGTACTTTTTACAAAGTATGCCTCCAGCAAAAATGTCCCACTATTCAATTTTTATTGAAGCTAAGAATAGTTTAGGTATAATCCTGCCTAGGGGCAGGGATGAAGAAAAAGTCATCTCTCAAGCCCCTGTTTTTACCTGTGATTCTATTACTAAAATGTCCAGGTTTTCCTGGAATTCAGTATGCATATTAAGATGTAAACAACCCAAAGCCTAAATGATAATTTTACAGCTGCTCAGACTTTGAGGTGTTAGTCAGGTCTCAAAGGAAAATGACACGATGTGCTGAAGCAGTTCAAGTACACATCGTGCAGATTCAAGGTTAATAGAGAACTACATTGATTCATTTTAATAAAATAAGAAAGAAAAATATGTTTAGGCTTTCCTATGAGAGCATAAGAGAAATTCAACAAAGCTGTTTTGCCAGCTAAGGCATCATTCTTCCGGTAATTCTGTTGGGGGAAATAAGTGGAAGGGTTAATATATCAGAGGGAAAATTCTGAGAAGGGTTGTGAAGTGTTCAACAAATTGGTTAACGTCTCGTTTAGATTAGCAATGCTATAGAGTCATTACTGAAATAACACAAACAGATCCAAAAAGCTCATCCCAGGACCCTGCTGACTTCCTGAGAGCAGTGTCATGTTTTTGCTCCCTTCCAAACTGATGCAGCATTTAATTATCTGCCACCAAACAGAACAAACCAAACAAAAAAAAAAAAACAAACCTCCTCAAGTCAAGTAAGCCACAGGCAACCTGCAGCAGAGCTTCTGTGTGATTACAGTCTTCAAAAACTCTCAGTCAGAGAGTGCTTCATAAGGTTAGAATAAATTAACACAGCCAGTATTTATGTAATGATTAGATTGTGGATTGGTAAGATTTGTGCTTGAAAGAGGAAGCAAGTTGCAGCATGCAAGTGGCTGCTGGAGCAGTAAATTTTTAGCAAACAGCCATGAGATGCAGCGATGTTCTGCTAAAGCCTTATGGTCCCTGAACCCCCAGAAGACCATGGGAAAAAACCATCTCACTGGCAGTCGTGCCAGTGCCATTCTATTGTCTTCAGATCTTCCCACAGACCATGAGCAGAGCAAAAATCCTTAAAAGTTTCAAGATTTTTTTCTTTTTCTTTCCCCCCACTAGAGCAGTAAAAAAAAAAGTCGAAGGAAGGCCTCTAAACCAAAGGGAGGAAAAATCTTGGGAATAATTCTGAAAAAACTCTCCAAATGCACTGCAACTCTGAAGGCTTCTGCTTTTCTGGTTTACTGGAAGCTGAACAGCTGTATTCTGAGGGATAATTAGGCCAGGGAAACAAACTGTGGAGGCCTCTGTGCTCTCTGACCCTTTGATTCATTTGGGACATCTCAAGTCTTTCTCTGAGCCTGAAATTTTAGATCTGAGTGTTTCATTTACTTAGTCCTTTCAGAGTGGTTACTGTTCTATGCATAGGCAAGACAAGTTTAGCTCATGTTCATGAATATGAAATATCACCTCATCATGCTGTCACTCACCACCTTTTAATTTGGCATATGACCTTTCTGCTAATTTATAATTAGGAAATAGTATCCTAGATACCTGAAGTGATCAGGTTACTGAACAATGGAAAAAAATTTGCTTGAGACTCTCTTTGGACTGCAAATGCTGCTTATCACATGACAAAGAGTGCCTATACCTCTCATTTGATCTAAATTGAGGCAGGGTTGATATTAGCTTGGACAATCATTTTGGAGAAGTGATGGAGTTTTGCTGTGGAAAGGTTCATCTTAATCCACTGTAACAATTGGGTTTTTCAGGGCTGAACAGAGGCTGGTAGGATTGCTTCAGATTTTGAAAGTGCATATTACATAAAGGTGAAATATTTTCATACATTTCAAAAGGGATGAACCTGAATTTTTCTCTTGAATAGTCAATGGGCTATTGCATGTAGGTGTGAAGGGTAGTCTTACATTTTTATGCTGGAATCTCAGTTCCTAAATCAAGGTTGACAGTTACTGTACATTGGCAGAGGTAATATCTTAAATTTTATGAAGTCACTGAAATTTCAGAAAACTACGCGAATAAATTTTGATAGTCACTGCAAATTGTGCATATGTCAGCCAAAATTTGTTCAAAAACACCTAATTGGACTAGTGTGCTGAACTGATTTATCTTTAAAGACAGAGAACTCATGGGATGGAGATTTGCTTAATTTTGGAGCAAATCTTCTGCTCTGTTCACTAAGCTAAGAATGGAATTGGTGTTCAGCTGCTAAAGGAAAGTCTCCTCACTAAAAGCCGAGTGGTACTGGCAGGACACCTTTGTCCTGAAGAGTCATCCTGCCCTTCTCCAACAGGGATAACAAGTCCAGGCCAGTGATCCTGCTGCAGCAGTCCTGTGAGGGAGACAAAAATAACAGGACATATGTTCAGTGTATGACAGTTGAGACTTTGAAAAGTCATTTGTCTTCTTTCATACTTCACAGCCTGTGACTTATTTAGGAACTGCTTTCTGGCACCTCTTCTCTGCTTTCTCATCATTTGAAAATGAGCACTCCCTTCTGAGGGCAGTCACTGCTCACATCCTCTGTGTGCCTGGCAGAAATGCTGTCCTGCTTGGTAAACACTCTGCAAAAACGAATTGTTCTCATGGGAAAAAGTCAAACTGGACAGCTCTGTGACAGACTTCTGGAGGTTATGGGAAATCCAGCTTTTAATATGTTACTAAGCTTTTCAGCTTGCCCCTTTACTACTGCAGCGCTGACGTAGCTCTATTGACTCCTGGAGAACCGAATTGATTGACGTAGCTAAAATTCCTACTTCTAATTTGCCTTACACTGTCATCCCCTCCTTCAATCAGCTTTTAACCTGTGGTGTGTTTTTTAGACCAGTGAAAGAACTATTTTTTTGCTGTTTGCAATGCACAGGATCTGTCTGTTTTGAAGACCAGCATTTTTCTGTTTCTACTCATTGTAGCCCCTGTTGCTCCTTGAGTGAAATTTGCTCCTTACAGGGAGAGGAAAGAAAGGTGGGAGCATAAAATAACCTGACTTTCATCAAGGCAGCTCTTTGCCTCCTGCATTTAAACAACAAATACAGCCAGTTGTCAGGCCCAGCATGTCTGCCGTGGGTGCCTTACATAACCTAGACTGGGTTGCTGTAGAAATTTTGATTGCATTTTATTGTCCTGTGAAGTGGCTGGTTTTCAAGGGCTTCATTTGTTTTACCAGTAGAGATTCTAGCAATCAGTTGGGCAACGCCACTTGTACAGCTTTTCTAGGCTTCATTCTGTTTCCTGTTGAATTTTAATTTTCTCCTCACTCACTGTTTTCATTGTAACACTTGGGTTTGCTGTTTGGGCCACAAAATTTACTTCGAAGCCTAAAAACCAAGAAAATAGAGAAAGATTAAACACCTGGAGAAAAATAACCTTCAGAGAATTGCTCCAGAAAGTTCAGAGATCAGTGAAAACACAGTGAAAGTTTTGTTCATTCACTTCGGGGTGGCAATTTGAAGGTGAGAAAAAATGAACACATAGGAAAAAGAATGGAGAGGAATCTAAATCCTTTTGCAGGGAGAGTTATTTGTTCAAAAGTGGTAACAGAAATGCAACAGAGTGCCAGTTCATTGCCCTACTTTTCTGGAACTTGAAGACACAAGCCCTAATCACTTTCCAGGATTAAAGTAGGCTCTCTCAGGTCAACTGTCTCTCATCAGGGAAGCAAGAAGGGCAGAAACTGGAAAAAAAAAATTAAAGTATCTAATTGAAAGCTTAAATTTCTTCGATTCCTCCCCCCAACCCCTCCATTTTTCCTTTCATTATTCTTTTTTCTCTTATATATCCCTATCTGTGCTCTGATATCTTCAAGTTTTTTCTAAAAAAATTATGTTTTAAATTATGCTTTATTTCACACTTACCTGAGGAACATTTTTATAGATATGAAGTTCAAATGCAGCAGAATCTAATATACAAAAAGAAGATGCCAACAAAATATTTAACACTGCAAGTCAGGCTTTTAATAGTGCAGCTCTGAGTATATCAATATAATATAAACACTAGTTCCATAAATGACATTACAGTCATAGAATGAATAAGTTAAATACTCTTTTCACCATAAAAATAATATCTTAGAGGGGATCTCATCTTTGCTACAGTTAATTATGAAGTTGCTATGACTAATTATAAAAATGTCATTAACTGTATTATTTCGGGCAACAATGGTACGTGTGCTTTAGCAATGGAAGTCTATAGTAACAGTCACATGAATACAATGGAAATCTAGGTAAATCTAGGATATCTAAGTTAAATAGTTTAGTTTCTATCTTAAAAAGGAATTATGATGCCAGTAGAAAAAAGCCATATTTGGTTTGAGATGCTAACCACAGCAAGGCAGCAGAGAAAGAAAAACCACTTCATTTATCTAGGGGACCAACAGAATTTATTCAAAACCTGTGGAAGATAAATAAACTATTTCAATAAAGTTTATTGGCTTTGGACAATGTCTCTTGGAAATTAATCTTCTTTGTCACTCAATCTCAATTCTGACTTTTATTTTATATAGTACTTGAGAACACAGATTTTTTTTGTGGTTGTTCTAAATTCTCTGAAAAAAGTTACTCAGGAACTCATTGTTGTCACAGTGTGACGAATGCTGTAAAGTGGATAGTTTTGTGCTTAATATTATTCAAGACAATGTGCTTAAAACACCCAGATTTCCAGAATTAAATTACTGTTCTGTCATGCTCATACACATCCCGTGGTGGCTGAACCGTGGGGCTGCAGAGTCACTGTGGGTGCATCCTCCTGTTTGATCTAGGTGGTAGTACAGTCATTTCTCGTGTGGATCTGCCATAGAGCAGCCTGTTCCTAGTCACTGGCTCAGCTTGAATTTTGGTGAACCGAACTGGTGGGGTTATAGTAGGAGAGTTTGCCAAACCAGGCAAACATGGAAATTAGTCCATCCCTAAATCAATCACTTTCAGCTGCTGTATTTGTTCCGTGTACAGGAGTGTGCAGACAGATTTTTGACATTTGAAAGACATTTCCTTTGTTGGCATATGCAGAAAAAATGGGTTTTAAAGGAATATCAGTTGTGTCTCTTTGCAGTTGACACACCTAAGTATTACAGATAAAGTTTGAAATCTACTTAATTATGTTCTTCCAGTACTTCCAGATCAGGTCAAAATTCCTCCTTCACAGTTCATACTACTTATCAAAAAATAATCCTGTCATATGATTTCTAAAAGTTACAAAGAGTCATTAGTTTCCACAGAGCAGTGCTAATTTTTCAACTTACTGGGTTCTGTGAGGTGTGTCGTATATAACTGACACACAGCTATGGAAAAAATGCGCAAGTGGAACAATAAGTAAGTATAGACCTTCAATAGCTCATATTACATTAGCTGTTCATTTGCAGTTTGGTTTGCCAGGAACATTTTCTCAGAAAGTAAAGCCTTGATTTTTCAGTTCCAGCCAAACTCTTAATCATGTAAGAATATAATAGCAGCGGGAGGAGAAGGGATTTAACAAAGATGTTTGCGTCAGCTAAAAGTACAGAACTTTTGCTTTCCTCCTGCTTCGGACACTTTTCCCTTGGATGCTTGAAAGAGGTGGATCCGCTCCGGAAATTAGATCCCCGTGCCCTTTGCTGGACCAAAAGGCAAACACATGACAAAACACGTCCTTGTCCTGTGCTCTTGGAAAAGATTCCAGGTGCAGTTGTGTGCCCTGGCTGTGTCAGTAGTTGCCTGCATTTTGGTCATACATTGAGAGGAATAGGAGAACAGCAGGACAGGGAAAGAGAGCAGCAGGGATTAGTATGTCAGAAATGCTTCTGTGTCCTGATTCTGGCTGGCTGTGAGCATCTGAGTGACCTTTAGAGAAGAATGACAGGGAACAGGTTCTGCCTGTCTGGAGGTAGGACAGTAGCTGGCCACTATCCATCTGTAACTTTTTTTTTTTTCTTTTACCATCGGCTTTTAAACATTTGTCAGTATCATAATGTTTAGGATAACATATCTGGCCTACTTTTTCATGCAGTCTAATATATCATTGGTGTTTGTATAATCCAATTTATCTGATAAAAACATAACAATTTATGACGTGTCTTTAAAAGAGGAGATTAAAAAGAAAAAAAAAAGCTGGGTGTTCGTGTGATTTTGAATGGAGATAGAGTAAAAATAGGCAAGTTGAGGTAAAAGCAAAAGGAAAACATTACATAAAATACATGTCAGGAAATGTAAATAGCTAGATGAGACACTCCAGACTGTTACAAGCAAGTTGGGAAAGTCAGGGAGAGAGCACAGTGAACTGAAGAAGTACATTGTGTGAAGACAGGAATTATCTTGGGAATTACAAGCCAGTGAGCTCAGTTATCCAGAAATACACTAGGAAGATATGAATCAGTGTGCAAGGGTCTAGGGAATAATAAAACATTTAAAATGGTCAACATACTTGTATCAAAGTAAAAAATCATATCCAGTGCTTTTCTTAGGAAGCATATCTGCTAAAGAAGTCAGGAGAAAAATTGCCTGGATTTCAGTAAGACTTTTAACAGTTCTCTGTGAAATTTTCCTGACAAACTAGGGAAATAATTCTTGAAATTACAGTAAGGCAGAACTACTTCTGATTGTAAAGCAGCATTTAAGCCAAGTTTCAATCTTTTTTCTGTCAGATTAGGGTACATCTTAGGTTTATGGAAGTATATAGAACACTTGGGGGCAGTCTGATCAGTTGGAAGACAACCTGGTCTTTACCAGGTGTTGTTCACATTGTTGCTAAATGTTGTAATGGCAGAGGAATGCATTTGTGATGTATGAGCAGTTATGTAGAAAGTAAGAAATTGACAACAAATTGCTGTAAAATCAGGCAAATGAAACTCACGTAACACAAGTTGCATGCATATACATAATGATATTATAATAAGGAAGCAAAATGCAAATAACTGCCCAGAAGTCTTGGAGGCTGTAGTGAATTAGCAACAACAACAAAAAAACCCACAAAAACCCTACCAAAACAAACCAGAACAAAAATAAAACCCGAGAAAACCCAACCCAAACCAAACCAAAAAAGAACCAAAAAACCCCCCAAAGAAACCAACCAAACAAAACCAAAAAAGCAAGAAAACAAAAGGTGTCAAAAGTGTTGGGTGAAGGCAGAAGACCTTTCCCATGTATTGAGAGTGTTGCTACATGGAAGTCATGAAGAGTTATATCCTGGCAATGCCTTGGGTAGGTGCAGTGTCCAGCTTAAAACATTAAATAAGGAGCTTGACATGGAGGAGATTCAGGCTTGGTTGTGTCAGAAGTGATTTGGAACATGCATTTTTGAAAGAACTGAATTTTCCTAGCCCAGGCAAGAGAGAGCAGATTAAAAGTCTAAGTTTCTGTGTGGCTCTGATGACTGGGGAACTGAGAAGTGCACTGCAAAGGCAATAATTAGCTCTCCGTTATCCGGGATAGGTAGGGACACAGGTAACAGGCAGAGCAGAAGGATATGGATAATTGTGTGATAGGCACAGAACACCCACACTCGATTGTGCAAACCCTGCTTTGTCACTTCAGTGCGATTCCCAGACCTTATTTTATCTGACTTGTAAATTAGAGCAGTGGGAAGCACAGAGGAGAGATTCTCAAATTTTCCAGACTTCTGGCCTTGGGTGTTTCTTAATTAATTAGTATTATAATTAATTAATATAATTAGTGTGATAGGAGAAGTTCTTTGTCTGAATTTCTTATTATCAGAGGACCTTTCTTAAAAATAAACAGTACCCATATAAGAATGTTTGTACCACACTGCTCCTCTGCTGAGGGCATAATGGATTCAGTATGATATAAAGTAGTTTATGTCCCTTGTCTCCAAATATAGAAATTTTCTATTTTACTGTATGAAAAGAACAGCTACATGACAGGCAGAGTTTATCAATAAAAAATCTGGTTAATCTGGTAAGAAATTTAGCAGCAGTCTCAAGGCAATTTATGTCTGAATCCTAACAGAAACATTCTCAATAGTAAAATGTTCATTAACAATTAAGTTATATTAATGTGGTATGTTCCATCTCTATATTATACAGGACTTGTTATATTATTAGACCACTTTGTATTATTAAGTTGAACAACTTCTGAAATTTAAAGTATCAGCATCAAGAGGTTGAAGCATCTGCTGTCAGCATTTCTATCAGCCAAACAGTCAATTCGTCAAAAAAACTTGGATGTTTCCTCCTTTTTCTCTTCCTGTGTCGGGGAAAGCAGACTCTAAATGCACTGTTGATGATATTTACCAAGGTAGACAAGACAGCGGGGTGTGAAGGTGACGGGCTGGGTGGAGAAAGAGTGACAAAAACAGAGAACTCCAGAGAAGAATAATGAGGAATGATACAAAAGACTTCCAGCATATTTGTTGAAGGAGTTAAAGAGGTTAATGAAGGACATTTGAGGATCCCCACTTTTTGCTAGAAATGAGGCTTCTCACTCCCAGTGGAAGCCTTTTTTGTCACAGTACAGACAAGACAATTCTGCTTCTTTGTTTCTGTTTCATTTCTGGATCTTTCTCTTCTTCTCTTCCCAAGTCATCATTTTTCTAAATATGTTGAGCCTTACAAATGCATACTTTCTCGTTTTTCCTCTTTTGTTTTTCTTTCCTTCATTTTCTCCAATCCAAATCTCCTTCACCATGTCCTACCAAGCATGAGGAATCTCCGACTTTACAATTTTAGGCACATGTAAAAATGAATATTTCTCCATACAGAATCATCCCAGCTCTGTGTAAAATATGAATAACAGGACAACAATGCTGGGACAATATTATACCCAACAACTCAGTTTGAATCACTTGGATCCTTTGATTTTGTCCATAATCCTGCAAAGACACAAAATTTAACCTCCCCTGAACATGGTTTCTTTACAGAAACCGAGTTACCCAGTGTGTCCTTCAAATGCAACCAAACTCTTTCCACCTCAGTTGACTCCCAGATCATCAGAATTTCTTTGCTGCAAAAGTATGTCTTGCCTCCTTTGCCCAAACTACTGATGTCAGTAACATTCCTATTTCTAGTGGACACAGAAACTTTGAAGAACAAGACTGAAAATCGGAAATTTTCCTTGAAACGAGACTAAAAGCACAGATGTGCACAAAAGTACAAAATGGAACTTGAATAATTTCTTAAACTGCAATTTGGTTGCCTGGTGGATTTTTCCACTTAACATATTCCCTTCAACACCAAAACTGGGAGATAGATGACAAGGTCTCAACAGCAGGCCTACAATGTGTGGAGTCAATCAGCATTTCTGTGTGGTTTTGGCATGAAATAAAAACTTACTATTCTCACACACAAACTGAAATGTCGGATTTCATGCTGCGAAATAATTTTCTCCAAATTGCTCTACCTGGGGCCACTGAATAATCTCTAATTTTAGCACTCAGCTTTTCTTCTCGTTATTACTTCTTCTCCTTATTACATTTTTTTTTTCGATGCACACAGGTTTTCAAAGCAGAGACTTAAAACGAAGTTCTGGTGCTTAAGAGTTGCTTGGCAATTACCCAAAATAGGGTGGCATGTTGTTCACAGGCTGCATTTCCTTGCCTGTATTTCGGGCTCTGCTCCACTCACTGCGCTGTGAAACAGCGTCAAGGAACATGAACTGCATAAAGCACTACTGGGAAAAACTTAAATAAGGGTGGATTTAAAATTTAATCAAACTCTCCTAGTGATCATCCATTGCTGAGAGATACAGCCAGTGAGAGGTCTGTTTTATCTTCCTGCTAATGCAGATTAGTCTTTTTTAAGCTCTTTTAAGCATTTTCATCAGCACCAAGCCCTGGGGCTTTCGGCCCATGCCTTATTTTGCCGCTATAGATTAAAACATTGCTGAATGTGAATTTGCTCCAGATTCAAATATTCAGGAAGCCTCCATACTTAATTTAATTTATTCTTTGTTCTAATAGTATGAATCATAGCCATTAAATTGTAAGCACTATGTTACTGACCTAAGTCTAGTCTGATTGACCTTGAGAATCATAGAGGCTCTCTCTTTTTGGGATAAATGCTAAATTAAAATGATTAAAAATACCATTTCACTGTTACAAATTTTCAGGGGGCCACTCTGCTCGGCACTGAACTTAGTGACGTAAGGCCTACTAGTTCAGATAGCACTTGGTTTGGTTTATGCACGTATTTTCAGATACAGATTTGTTGATTTGCCAGCTCTGGAATATTAATTCCATCCAGCACTGATGGAGAAGTATTTCCTACATTTGCTGAATCTACTTTAAGAATGAGAGATCCGAACAACTCAGGGCCTGACCTGAATATTTCAAACATTGGATGTTTCTAACTAAGGGTCAATGTGCACATGTTTCTAGACAGGTGATGAATTTAAACTTTGAAAAGTTTATTCTTGCATTTTATCAATATATATGCTTCACAACTGAAGTAATATATTCATATAAACTCAAGAACTTAGCTGTGAAAAAAACAGTCTTTCAATTATCTTGGTTTTAAAGAAAAATAAAGTTAATGGTTACCATGTACTCCTGTTGAACACCTCTCCTATGAAAAAAAGGGTGAGAGAATTGCACTAATTCAGCCTGAAAAAGAGAAGGCTCTGGGGAAACCTTATTGTAGCCTTTTTACATATAAAGAGGGCTAAAGAGGAAGGTGGAGAGGGACTTTTTACCAGGATCTGAGGTGACAGGACAAGGGGATTAAAATTGAAAGAGGACACATTTAGATTGGACATAAGAAAGACATTTTTCGTTATGAAACACTGGAACAGGTTTTCCAGAGAAGTTGTGGATGACCCATCCCTGGAAATGTTCAAGATCAGGTTGGGTGAGGCTTCGAGTGATCTGACCTAGAGAGAAATGCAGGGAGGGATGGGGGGGTTGAAACAAATGATCTCTGAATGTCCCTTCCAACAAAAAACCTTCTATAACTTTATGATTCTGTCATCTTATCCCTAGTGACCTATGAAATTTGCATTTCAAGTGTCTACTGTATATTATTCAGTTATTTTTAAAGCGTAACCCTTGAATTTTTCCAGATTTAAGAAAATCAACACTTACACAATGAAGTTAGTTACAAAGCAGCAAAGAATTGAACATTATTGCTTGTGTTCCCAGAAGACTAGTCCCTGATATATAATGCTGTAACTATTTCAAAAACTCATATGTTCTTTATATTCCTTCAGAAATATGAGTATGATATGCTAATTATTTCTGGGGAACAGCTGTGAGCTCGTAGACAGTATTTATACCCAGGAGCCATTTTTAAGATGCACAAAAAGCCCCAATATCTAAGTCTCTAGTCCTGTTGAAGAAACAAACTTCAGACACAGGCATTTGGAAAGCTGGCAGGGTTCTTTGGATACGATGCTTTTGGCCACGTGAATCTCTCTGTCCATGAAAACTTTTCCAGGTTGGACATAAATACTTTACAGAAGTCTTAGACTGATAATTAGTTAGGTAAAACCTAGATCTAGGAACTTGCTACTGGTCTACTCACTCAGTGGAGGCTTATTCATGAGGGCCTGAAAAATTTCAGTGAAGGGTTTCTAACAAGCAGCTGGACCTCCACTTGTGAAAATTCTTCAGAACTGAGACTGTCTTGGTTGTCAATCAGCTACAAAAATAATCAATCATTCAAAAATAATCAAATCTTTTAGAATACTGGATTTATTTTTAAAAAAGTAAAATATGGAAGAGTGTGCTATCCCTTTAGCTAAAGGGAGTCCACCCCCTAAATTCGTGATGGTGCAGCTACTCAGGCAGCTGCCTGCTCTCCTCCTCCTCTCCTAGTAAGGCTCCAGTTACGAAACACGGGTATCAAATCCTGGGGCTCCATTATCTGTCTTGCTGGATGGCAGAGGATCAAAGAAGCTGCATCTGACCCGGTGCTAGGGGCTGTCATGTGTCCAGCTCAGGCAGCTGCTTCTCTCCTTCCATGGTTCTCTCCTTTCCAGTTCTGCAGGATGAATCCCGGGGCTGCACTGTGCAGGTGTGCATTATTACTGGGAATACTTTTCCCCCTGATAGAGTGGGTAGTTTGCCCAAGCCTTTACCCACAATTTCAACAATATAATTTGCTCCATGTTATCACCCATGTCTGCAACTGTGACAGAAAAAAAAATAAAATTAAACTCTTTCTACATTTGTTTCTGATCCTTTAAGCTGCAGCTCTTAACCAAAGGCCAAAGAGTTTTTCCTGGATTTCCATCAGACTGAAGCTTTTAGCTCCAGGATTTCTCATTTGCTTCAGACCTCAGGCCCATACTTATCCTGCGGCCCTGAGAAGCAATGACAAGGACCACCACTCAAAGCCTCATCAAGTGTGACAGGACCACCTTTTGTTTCAGAAAGCTCGAGGCCTTTGCAGCAGTTCTATGGGATATCCATATGTTAAAAACAAAGCAAAGTCTGTGAATGTGATGTGGCATTAGCTTTGAACTGCCTGCCCAGATAAATTGCTTTAATTACCTCTGGTAATTGCGGCCTGAGAGACTTGAGTCTCTGTAATGATTCCTGTTGGAGATTCAGGAATTAGCAGGGGCTGTGGATCATTCCAAAGGAGGGCTTTGCTTGCAGTCCCTGTGTTCTGGAGGCTAAAGCGTTGAACAGGATGTAGAAACCTTCCCTTGTCAACTTGTTTTGGCATGAGATAACGACCCTGGCTGCATATAAGCTACGTGCAGAGATGCTACACTAATGTGATGGCCAAGTAGACAAAAATGTAAACAACGAGCACTTCTTGCAGTAAGAAAGAGCAAGAAAAAGAAAAATAGGTGACATTCAAGAGAAATCTGGCTTGGCTACAGCAGCTGAGACCGAAGAACAATCTTCTGCATTTTCTAGGTGACTAGCAAATACATATAATTTGGGTTAAATAATTAATAACCTGGAATATGAATCGGTGCCAAAGAGGACTTTTATGAAACAAGAATCACACTGTTACAAGAAGCTGCGCCTTTTTTTTTTTCAAACAGCTCTTTGCAAGATTGCAAAGTTCGTGGGGGGAAAAGAGAGCAGAAATAGAAGCTGCCATTCTTCTAGAAAAAGTGAGAGCATGTTCAGCATTTTTTATTTTATTGCAATAAGGTAAAAGACAAAAGACCTCTATCTGCACTTAAACATTCATCTTACAATAATTTTTAACATTTCATTAGGACACAGACATGGTATGACCATTAATCAAGAAGAGTCACCTAAAGCACATTACATGAAGTGATTTGGTTTTTCTAAAGTGAAATTAATTTTCTTGTTTTATTTCCTTTAAAATCAACATTATAATTGCATTTTAATTATAAAGGCCACATTTTATTTTATGGATTACAGCATGTGGGTGTATGTATACTATTTTATAATAGGGGTATAATATCTGTATATCCTTTGTGTAAACTAGACTGTATATTACATAGAGTCATCCACTCAAAATGTTAAGGAAAAAGTCTTTCAGGAGAATTTATTTTGCAAGGAAAAAGCAAATCACCACTGGGTGCCACTGTTCTTCCTTCTAGCTGTCTCATCTACCACTGCAGAACGATTTTAGCAGCGAAGGCCATGATCCAGAGCCCATTCAGACAGTGATAATGCTCACAAAGACTTCAGCAGGACATGATGAGAATCTAGAAGAACACTGTCCTTCGACAGAAATGTGCCTGTTGCATAACGATTATAAAATATGGTGGCTGCTTGTGCAACAAAAACTCTCTGGAATTTTATTCCACTGTTATGCATGGGTTTTGACAGCAGCAGTTTCCAGGACATGAGTTAGTAAGCTGCTCCTGAATTCCTGAGAAGGCAGTGATAAATCTCCTGCTCACTTCAACAGCATCATGGGCAGGCTGCACTCTGCAGACTTCCACTTCTTCACATCCAGAGAGGTACACACTTCAGAGCACCCCTGAGGAGATGCAATTCTGTTTTCCATCCCTTCTGAGCTGCATAATTTGCTGTGTAATCGCACTAACACCCCCTTCAAGGAGGATGCACAGCGGCTGCAACTGACGGATGCTGGCATTATCCTTCTCTTGGCTTTACTCTCCAGTGGTAATATTGTTGATTTATGAAAGACTCAGAGTACTTAGATAAGCCATTTCCTGGCTCTGTGCCTTCCCTTTCTCTGTCTCTATAGAGCCCCAAGTTATGAAAGAGAAAGGGAGAGCACTGTCCTAAGCTTTTAAAGTCAGGTTAATGCTCAATGCCTTCGGCATTTGATAGATCTTCTCTGAACCCATCCGATATTATCTAAAGGGTACAACCAAGCCAGAAAGACAGTGCTTGGAAGCACCTTAAGTAACTAAGGAATGTAAGGCCAGACTTGTAAAGATTTTTAAATGTTTGATAATCAAACAGCAGGAATTTAAAGTGCTCTAAGGTCAGTGGGAGGTAGATACACCCAGAACTTCCTGGGCATTGGCAGGTCCAGCACTGGGAACTCCTGTGTTTAAAGGAATTACCTATCACAAATTAGATACATAAATATCCATGACAAACACAGGAAGGAGTCTTCACTTTTGAATGGTATTCAGCAAAGCCAATAAACTGAGCGGAAGTTTGCTTAAATTCATCTTTGGGAAATAAAGATAAAAGCTCTCAACCCCTAAAAGTACATGCCTCAAAGCACTGAAGCATAACTGTTTATATAAAGGAAGGTATTATTCTTACAGAACACGGAGTTTAATTGCTAGGCTACATTTCAGCACCTAACTGTACTTGGTCTGATTTGTATAAAAGGAATATCAATTCAAAGAGACATTTTCTGTGTCATCTGTCCTGTCTCCTTGAATGATAGAATGTTTCAGCTTGGAAAAGACCTCTAAAAGCATTGAGACCAGCCAATGACACAGCACTGCCACCTTCACCACTAACCCATGTCCTCAAGTGCCACATCCACAGTTTTTGAACCCTTCAGGGATGGTGATTCCACCACTTCCCGAGGGAGCCCCTAACAATGTGTCACCACCTTTCATCTGAAGCCATTTTTCTTGGTGTCCAACCTGAGCCTCCCCTGGCCCAGCCTGAGGCCGTTCCCTCTCCTCCTGTCCCTGTTCCCTGGGAGCAGAGCCCGACCCCCCCCCGGCTGCCCCCTCCTGTCAGGGGGTTGTGCAGAGCCACAAGGTCCCTCCTGAGCCTCCTTTTCTCCAGCCTGAGCCCCTTTCCCAGCTCCCTCAGCCTCTCCTGGGGCTCCAGACCCTTCCCTGGACATGTTCCAGCCCCTCAATGTCCCTTTTATTACGAGGTGCCCTCTTGCTTACTGAGGTTTAGAGCAAGAGTCTGGTGGCATTGGGTGTTCGGGAAGTTTCGTACATTCCAGCCAGAGACACAAGGACATGAGATTTAAAATGCAAACGTAAGGGATTTCATGGTTCTCAGTGGCATTGAACTGTAGGACACAGATATTCCATTCCATTCCATTCCATTCCATTCCATTCCATTCCATTCCATTCCATTCCATTCCATTCCATTCATTTTTTAAAATATAAGATAGTTTTGAACCAAGCCTTTAGTACACAAAATATGGTTTAGGCTTTCAAGGATTAGACACAAGAAAGTATTTTTGTGTATGTCTCCTATTAAAATGTGTCTCTGAGGAGCAATTGGAGTCCATGCGTCTGATAAATTTTTGCAATTCATTTTGTACTTTGGCTTTTTTTCAGATATTCTGAAAATATCTTCCACATACTTGTTTCTGTGTTTCCCATCCCAGGGTATCTCCTCAGTGCTCTCCAGATCAAACACAAATGAAATGTATTTCAATGCCTTCTTTCTCTTATTCTTAATTTGTCCCGTCATGAAGTGTGTGAGAGCCAGGTTACTCCTTGCACTATAGCAGAAGCTGAAGGCTTAGCTGTATTTATGTCAAGCCTGATGTAATTAGCCTGATATAATTCATAAGAATCCTCATCTCTTCTCTTGAACACAATAGTAGATGCAGTTATGCAGAACTGATTCACATAAAATGTGGGGAGAAAGCAGCAATTGTAAGGCAAAAAAAAAAAAAAGGAGGTATTGTTCTGGGTTTATAGAGGGGAAAAAGGATGAAACTATACACAGTAAGGTTAACTTAAGGTTAAATATTGTATAGACTGTTTATTTGGTAAGACTAAATTATGCTAGTGAGAGTGGCACAAAAAGATGTCTTAAAAAACAGCAGAACAAAATTCCATTAAAAAATTATAATTCTCTACTTAAAATTTCCAGGTGTCATAGGAACAAAGTGGATTTTAAAAAAAATTTTGGCAGAATAAATAACCTGAAACCTGAATTTCAGATACTCAGATCATTCACTTAATTTTATTTTAATGTATTGAGCCTGGATTTTCCTTGCTTTGCTTAGATGGGCAAACTTTTAGTTAAGCAGAGGTGTTTTGGTGGTTTTTATTAAAAAAAACCCCAAAAAACAACAACAACAACAAAAAAAAAACCAAACCAAAAAAAACCCCCAAAAATCCTGTGAGGTATTTAATCTGAGGGGATATTTGTTGAGTATTAATGTATTCAAATATGCATTTGCAGTTGGAGTCTGATAGAACCGCCTGTCTTCGCCTTGCAATCCTTGGTGTCACTTGAACTGCTCATGTGACAACACTCTAATATGAGAGGAGACAATAGGCATTGTTGGCCTCGCATATTAATAAATAAGAGCCACAGTGTGTGCAAACAAAGGCTGCTTCCTGGAACACTGTGTCACATGATTCCCAGGGTCAATCCTGATGGCTTTGCTCTGGCGAGATCAATGGGCTCCATTCTCCTGGCATTAATTTTACGCCGCTGCAGAGACGTTGCTAGCGCGCGGTCCCAAATTCTGACCTCAGTTCTGTTGGTGTCACCCGGATCAGAAGTGACCTACTGATCTGGGAGCTGTATCCGGTGCTAGCCCTGGGCTCCCTGAGCAGCCTCGTGTGGGCAGGGAAAGCAGACCCACTGGGCATCTTGGCAGAGCTGTACTTAGACAGTAAAATCTCAGTGAATCACCACAGAAGTGGTGAGAGAAGAGCTCTGGAGGATTTTAAGCTAGTGTCCCATTTTTCTGCTGAGCAGGGAATTAATGAAAAGAATAAATACTACATGACTCTGTCTGTGGGGATTATCAACCCCATGCTTTTCTCTAAACTTAGATTTAAGTTACACTGAAGACGGGTGTTTTGCTTCCTTGCTTGTGTGCTTTTGAGTGCCCTTATTGCTGAAAGGGCTCCCTGGCTTTTTGGATTGCTAATTAATCGATGGTAAAAGGCTATCATGTAAAAAAACACCAGAAGTAGGACAATTCTCATAGAAACAACTGGCAGTCTGAGGTTTGCACCCTTAACTGATACTTGCCACTTTCTAAACATTTCTAATATTTATTTTCTAGACTGCTAATAAACACACATGAGCATTATTCCTCAAAAAAACCCAACCAAAAACCAAACAAAGTTAAAAGGAAGGTCTTTGACAGCATGCCTATTACCTAGGAAAACCTGCTATAAACTGATGAACCAGTTTTTATTCTTGCTGGGGAGGCTGGAATAGATGATCTTCGAAGGTCCCCTCCAATCTAAATCATTCTGAAGACGGGTGTGTGTTTTGAGGAGGAGGGTGAGTGTGTGTGTGATTCTACACAAAAACCAGGTTTTTAAACCTTCAGAATTATTCTCTTCTCTATTACTCATCCAGATATCCTGTTTTAGCACTACCCCACAACTTCCTCTCATCATTTGCATAGGAATCTATTACAGAGTCCAGCACTGCCCCAGGAGACATTTCCCACTTAGAATCAGTTTGGTGAGAAAAGTAGTCAGAGCCCCTAATCTGGATGGACAACCTGAGGAGAAAAACAAAGGTAATATCTCTTTGGGAGATTTTACCGGGAAGGAGGAAGTCTGGAATAAATCAAATCCTGGTCCTGAAATCCCCCTGGGGCTCTATATTCACAAAACTCTGCCAAAATATATCGTACAGGTTGCAACTAAAATACACCATGCTTTGTAGATGGCTGGTACTGACTGACCAGTACTTGTTAATTGAGTGATCTGCAGTCTGCTCAATATTAATTAACATTAAAGTTTATGAGAATGGCCAGACAATCTAATTGAAAGTGGTAGGGTTTATTTTGTTTTGTTTGGTTTTTTAAATACGTCACTAATAATTCAGCACTACTTGGGGTAAGAAAATAAAAAGAGGAATAAGTTCTTACCAAGATTTTTATCTTTCTTCAGAATACTAAATAACATGGGTTTCCATCATCTGCTTTGTATCCAGCCTCTGTCTCTGACAGATCTGAGCAGACTGTTCAAGTTCCAAGAAATTCTGTTGCACTTTAGAGCCTCAGAAGGTTTGTTTCCTTTTGCTCTTCGACCACTGTCAAACAGACAAAATTAATGATAAGAAGAGTTGCAATGAAATCTTCCTTATCTCCGATTTTATCATGAATTTGGACGTGCCTGTGTGTCCATCACGCTCGTGAAGACTCGAAGAAGACCCTAGCACAGAGCAACAGATACAAATTGTAATATATGCATATACAAGTTTATATAATTCATTAAAGGTTATTAATATGTTCATATACATATATATGATCAGAATGATAACCACAGTCCATATTTATGTAGTTCTCCTTGTCTATCATGTCTTTTTCTATACAATACCTTATCCTTGGAAAGCTTTCCATGTACTGCTGATACTAATAAATACAAAAAGGAGAAAACAGCATATTCACAAGTAACATGAGAACTGACTGATTTATGAGTTGTCCAGTGGATTTTTCCTCTGAGTTATGTTGACTCCTCTCTCTGTGTTAGTACAAAAAATTATGAAGTTCAAGATCAACTCCACATTAACATTTAAGTAGAACCCTCCTCTTTTCCTCCTCTGAATTCATGGCATAATTTTATTTTTCAAGAAAATAAAGACAACTCTAACAAGTTTATCTCCACATTTCAGCCAGACTGTCCCTCCCACACCTCAGCAAGTGTAGCAAAGCTTTTCTTGTGGTTATGGAATCCACATAAATATAGACCAACCATATTCTTCATTAAATGCTGAAGGTCTAAGACATTGTGCCACATTCCTGTCCTGCTGTATTGGCCCTGACTAGGAAGATTACTGAGAATACCTTGGATATTTCATCAAATTGTGTAATGGCTCCAGAATACTTGATATAAACAAAGATTAGCACTTGGCTTTGGCAGTACCGTATTTAGGCCAGTGCCCATTTAGACTGTTTTCCCTCTATTTCTTTGTGAGTTCAGGTCTACAAAAGCAATACAGTATTTCAGCTGGTGCATTTCTAGGGGATTACTGTTCTTGACGGGTGGTTAAACATCATTCAATGCATGCTATGATTGCCCAAATATGCACTGCCTATTGTGTTTTAGTGTTCAAACAGAGCACTGTGAGGATAAGTTTGTTTGAAGTAAGGTAGTCTTAGCAGCAGTGTTTATATGTGAAAGTGCATAAACACCATTATTTCTGTGGAGCCAGAAGTGTAATTCCTTCTCTGGAGCTGGTCCTGCCTGAACACGTGCTTAAGTTTTGTGTCATGCCCAGCTGATCACAGAATCATGAAATTGTAATTATTAGTGACAGAGAAACCTATTAGGTAAGTCCCGTGGGGACCAGCAACAGCACCACTGACAGTAATCTCTCATAATAAATGTAGTTATACAGCTAATGTAAGTAATTGGAACTTTCTATCTCTCTATCCAGTTAATTCTGCCTGAATGCAGGCTTACGTTTTCTATTATACCCACATGATCAGAGAATCCCAAAATCAGAATTATTAGTGATAGAAAAACCCGTTACATAACTCTCCCAGGGAGCAGAATGGCATCATTGACACAGTAATCTCTCATGATAAATGCAGTTATACAGCTAATTTTAGCAACTGGGTCTTTCTTCAAACAAATTTGTTACTTCTGAGGCCATTTGTATCTGATGTCACTACAAGAGAATTGTTCTGCAGCACGACTTCAGCTTTGTTAGTGGGGAAGGAACATGAACACTGGTACAGCAGTGCTGTATTTGGAGAAGAATATTGGCTTAAAGAGAATGGCAAAGATATAACAAATCAGCTTTTGTTCTTGTTTTTCCAGGCAGGATGTTTGCCTCTGCTAACTAATTACATAACCAATGGCTTTGCTTAGTCTTAAATGTCATGCTCTCGGTGGTGTGAATGGTGTACACAGCTACACTTGTGCCTTCAGCACACAATATAGTTTGTGTTTCTTCTTCTTTTCCTGTGGATTTTTAGGGTTGGGCAAACCATTTAGATCGTGTTCCGTCTGAAACTTTTCAAGGAGATGTGTAGGCTGCGTCTCCACCGGGAAACAATCACAGGTGAAAGGACTGCCAGTCGGTCTGTGTGCAGCAGTTCAACCTGCAGCAAGAGAGCCACACATAAATCAGTGTGTGGGTGCCATGTACACACGGGCCTGTCCCCGGGTATGATCAGGACAACAAGCAGCTTACCTCGGGATTTCCAAACCTGGAAATCATTTTCTCATTCCACACATTTCTGCAGGGAACAATGGGCTAGCTGCCCTGCCAAGTCAAGAGACTAAAGAAACAAATGCTCCAGAGCAGGGTGGCTCTGCTCCCGACAGCCAAAGGTGTCTGAACCCCAGCTGTGGAACCCCAGCTCCCAGTGGCACAGTTCAGTTCAGTCTGGAATCCCGTGAGCAGCAGGATTTTGCCTCTCTCAGGATGGCAGCAGTAGAAACAGGAAGGCATTCTACCTGCCTAAACAGCATTTTCCTACTCCTCTGACAGAAAGGTGGAGACAACCAAACAAGAGGCTAAAGCTGACCCTCAGGTTGCACTTTGACTGAAAGTCAAAGACTGATTTCCAGACCCTGAAAATCTGGTGTGACCACGTTCTGTTAAATGCTGACAGTGTGGTTGTGTTCTTCCCCAAACAACTGAGGGCTGCCAAACTTCTAGGCAGCAACTATCTGATTGTGCCTCTAGTATTGTCAGGGCTGCATCTGCATGGTCTTTTTGGTACTGACTGTGGGGGAGACCGCAGGGACACCTTTGGAGGTGTCCACACTGATCAGATTGCCAGGAAGAGGCAGATCTGCCTGGTAAAACCTGATCTCTCACTATTGTCCTTGGCCTTTCCATCAGCTCTATGCATTCCCAGCTGATTTGCTCGATCCTGTTACCAGGTCCTGCTGCTCCAGCTCAGCTCTGTGCAGTAGAGTTTCCCTGTGGGAGATTAAAGCCCTCATATAAAGCCAGTGAGGAACCTAGATTCTGATGCAATCCTCCTTCAGGTGTGAAAAAACAGATTCACCATTTCTTTAATTGAGGCTGGAGGTGTGTGATCTGTTTTACTTAATACCAGATAGAAGAGGGACTGACAGCTTGGAGGAGCTCATGGAAAGGGGTGGGAGGAAAATGAGGTGTCAGGTTTTGTGACTGTAGTGTCTGCACGTTTTCCGTGTGATTATCTTTTGTTATCAATGTTCAGAAAGAGTAATTTGAGGTCTGTCCTAGACCTCGGGGCACAGTGGCTAGGTTGACACACATGATTTTTAAATAAAAGGCTACAGGAAAGGCAGAATCATAAAAATACGAATCCGTCCTCGTAACACCTGCAAGAATTAAATGTCACTTCGCTGTGGACAGTCATCAGATCTGGATGTATGCTACACAACAGCAACTGTTAATTGGATCATTTTAGTAGGCAAAATGAAGAGAGAAGACCAAGATTTACACACACAAATCTTACAGTGCTGAAAAACAAGACCTTCAAATATGCACAAATAATAAAGACCGTGGGTTATTTTGTTGCTCTAAAAGACGGCCTAGAGCATAGCATCTTAATATGTTCAATAAATCGTGATTTAGCAATAATTTCAGAATAATACCACTTCTTTTCTTTTTTGCTTGTACTCACCAACTTCCATCCCACACAAATGCTTCAAGGTTATTACACCTCACATGTCTTAACAGATACAGACATGGCCTGCGTACGGACTAAAAGGCAAGTCACAGACACCCACCTGATCCAGATAGATGAGTTTTATTTAGTAATTCCAACTACATATAGTAATCTGTAAAAAAAATTTAAAAACCGAAAACCAAACCAGCCAAAGAAACCAAAAGGAACCAAAAATCAAGCTGGTTACATAAAACTAGCTTTACAGATTTAAAGAAAACAGGAAATGTACTGACTTCTCCTAGTTTGAAAAGCTGCCTAGTTCACTGAGAAAATAATTAATACAATGTCACACAGCTTTAGATATTAGAGTTCATGTTATCTGTGAAGGCTCCATCTCCAGCCAGCTGAAGGATACAGAGGAGCCAGAGCTCTGCTCATCTTGTTCTGATACCCGTGTCTAGGAACTATCCTTGCTTCTTACAAACAGAGACAAAATTTTATGACTGGGAATCACCACATGCACAGATTCCAAACTGGGCTGATAGCAAAGGACAGACAATAATTAGATAAAGGACGAGGAGATCTAGTATTTTTTTTTAATGAGCTGCAAAAGGAATGCATACAGTATTTCAGGCAGAGGATGCAGGTACAAACAGTGGCAATATTAATGTCTTTGACCACTGTCATCTTTTGGCCTGGTGCAAATTCAGGAAAGGATGTATTTAGTGCCTGAGGTAAGAGATGGTCTTCTTTCCACAGGGATGAATTAGTGCTCTCCAGGTAAATCTAACACAGAGATAGAGCATGCTTGAGCATATAATGCAAATTTGCCACATTCACTGCTAAAAATAGTTTGCCAAAAATCTTTTTCATAATGAAAAGCCTTTAGAGACTTCTGTGCATAAAAGTTCACGCATGAAACACAAAAAGAGACAATCATGGAAGAAGAATATTTAGCAAAGAAGATGGGGCTGTGTGGTAAATAGTAAATTAAGAAGGCAGTTAAAGCCTTTTATTAAATATCGTAAAAATAACATATTCTGTAACAAAAAAAAGGCCTTTTATTTGAAAATAATCCCGGTGGAGAAAATATACAGAAGACCTTAACTGCATTGGTTTCTAAATCCTGGCATTTGGGTTTCCTGCTGCAGACAGTGATTAAAAGTTTTATTATGCCTCTCAAAGGTGTAAGTCCAAGGCTGGTAGCTACTAAAACTGTTTCCACAAAGATTCTCTGGCACGTTCAGGCCCAAACGCAGCCATTATTCAGCTATTCAGTGGAATTAATGGAAACTGTGGTAGCATGGCAGCTTTGGGTGGTACTTGGTCCTTTTTGACTTTGAGGCACTGCAATGTAAAACCACTAGGAAATTAAATCCAGTTTGTCGAGGAAAGAAAATGGGGAGGAAACATGGGGGAGGAAAGGAAACTTCTGTGTCTGGAAATACCTGTTCGAGGCAGGGGTTCAGGGAGTATTTTTAAAGTTATTTTATTAGTTACACTGTCGGCAGCACAGTGTAAGTAAGCCCTGGATGTGATTTGTGAACTCTGTATGGTTTAGCTGAGACATGTGTTTGTCTCAAAAGTCATCCCCTCCCTCTCCATGGTGTAACATCTCTTGCCTGGAGCTTTATCTGATATTGAAAACAGTGCAGATTGCATCTTTGTCTGCCAATAAGTGAAGAAAATTATCAAAATTAGTTCATGAAATGGAAAGCAACTTGATACACAATTATTCTTCTTTGTTCCTTAATGATTTGGTCATCCTTTCTTCAGCACAAGGATGTCTATGGACTCCTACCATTGTGCAGGTCACAGGGTCTACAAATATTTAACAGCTTACCACATTAAGCTGTAGTAACGTCTCCAAAGTTACTGGAAAAATGAGAAAATATACCCTGTCTGTCATTTCTGAACAACTCTGTTTCACTAGCTAAGACATGAAATCTTATTAATTTATCACTTTTCAGGTCAATTGTTTTTATTATTCTCAAACCAAACACTTTTTTGAACAGAAATTACGTTGATTTGTTTGTCCGATTATAGCACTGAGATTTTTTTTTTTAAGCTTCAGAAAACATGGAAATTGAATCCAAAATGATGACTGGACTTTGGTGAATTAAAACTCAATCCATGAGGCCAATACACTTTTTAACTCATAAACTCCATTAAGTGTTGCTAGAATCTTCCTATCTGGGGGGGCTTAATTGTCTCAGCTGTTTAAGAGCACTAAAACAAGTTCTGCTCGGCTTGTCCCACTAACAGGCAAGTCAAAATTCCTGTAAAAGTCCCTTCTGAAGTTTTTTTTCCCAGAATTTTTTTTTTGGGGGGTGGGGAAGAGCAGAAACTCTCCCCCCTCTCCCCCCTCCCGCCTCCAATTTAAAAGTTAAATGGATTATTACAATTTATAATTAGATTATATCAAATTTGGGACATGAATCAGTGTGTTCAAGGACAGGGCTGCCAGCTGGAGACCTAAACAAGTGGAAGGAATAGACCAACAGGAGCCTCATGAAATTCAAGAATCCCAAATGCACCATCCTGGCCTGGGATTGAATAAACTGGTCTGACCATGGCTGAGAGCTGCACATTGGATCAGGGACTTCTGAAGCTCCCTCTCAGTCTGAATTATCCTAATCTCTTCTCCTTTGGCCCTAAGATGAATTTTATTCCTTAAACAAATAAATGGCCTTAAATAAACAAGTTTAAATATATTTTTTCACTAAATCTCTCTCTTTTTTTAAATATCTCATAAGCCTTGTAGTAGAACATCCTAATTTTAAGTTGAATATGACCTAGTTTTCCTTGTTGATTAAGCTTGATATCTCAGTTCCTTTATCTGGAGTGATATATGAAAGTATCTTGGCGCTGGCTGTGCAGACTGAGAAAGCCAAGGCCGTGCTCTTGTTTTCTCTCCCCATCTCTCCTCTGATGTGAAGGTTTCATTAACTGCCTGACCTGCCGCTGTTAGTTAATATGCACCAAACCAGTTTTCACCGCAAGCCCCAAGTAGAAGGAAAATCACATTCGTGGCAGGTTTCTCTGCTTTATCCGCCAAACCCGGCCCAAAGGAGTGTGCTGCCCTCTCGGACCCTGCTGTGCCCAGTGATAACAATCAAGCCAGGCTGTCAGGCCAAACTCACAAACCTCAGAGAAAGCCAGTCCTCCAGCTGACAACATCCTGACCACACGCCTCGCTGGGAAGCTGCTGATGGACTCTGGGGAGCTGTGATTAAACAGGTGAAGAATTTGAAGTGGATACGGAGTGGTTGTGCAGGCAGCGACAGGAGCGGCAAGGTGGTGGTGGCACCTCCCTCACTTCAGCATTGCTGCTGCTGCCTTGGTGCTGCGTTTCCCACAGGAGTTTCCGGCTGGGAAGGGCCATCTCTGTTTTATTTTGCTTGGTGTCACCCCTTTACGGCTTGGAACCTGCTGTGCTCCTACCCAAGGGTGCAGCTTGGCAGCAGAAGAGGCCTCAGGTTTGCCCTGGCCTTGCTGGGAAGGATGGGAGGCCCATGATGGAGCAGGAGGCCGAGTCCTTCCCAGGGAGGAACCCCCTGGAAAGGGGTTAACAGCTATTTTGTTAAAGAGTTGTCCAAGTACTGAACACTGAATCCACCATCCCTCAGAGCAGGAGGCATATCTCCAGCAGGTTATGTGTGCAGCATGTTTCCACTTAAATAAAAAATCCCATTTTTAGGAATTGCGTGGAGCTGCCATTCCATGACAGTGGAAATTTGCATGAATACCCAAGACCCAATTTTGCAGAGTTTCGCACCTTTGTGTAAGGAACAGGGGAAGCAGCCTGCTGGTCCCCAAAAGCAGCATCTCTAGGCCAAAATCTGTATGGGGATGATATTAAAAAAAAAATTAACTGACACAAAGCCAAGCCTCAGGTTAAACTTAAAACACAGCATATGGGAATCCTAAAAAAAGGAAGGCTTAGCATGGGTGAAATTATAAGTGTTTGTGGCTGTTTTGCTCGGTAATGAATCCACAGACAGCAGAACGGCTCCTTCTGCAGCTGCACCATCTCCCAACCCTGTGGATGAGCAGAAGAATCTGTGCTTGTGCCTCATCTGACAGAGAACTTTGTGGGGTAGCACAGAACTGCTTTTGCAGCCCACTAATTCCATGAGAAAAAACAATTGCTGCCATATTTAACTGCAAATAATGCCCAGTGACAGTCTGCGTGGGTGCAGGCAATTACCATGTTCTCTGCATGGTGTGAATTCCTCCTGTCACCGGCGGCTGCAAAACTGAGTGTGAAGAAAAGCTTACTTGGAAGCCAGGTTTTATGGGATGCAGAGAAGAATTCATGGTGGGGGAAAAGAAACAAAAAAACCCCCATATATTTATTCATTCAAATAAATCTTAATTTTCAATGAAGATCTATGTGGGGCAAAATTAATATTTTCAATCCTAATATCAGTTCTTTGTGCAGAACAGCCTCATTTCCATTTTGGATTACTGGGAAGTGATTTCAATAGATTTTAAAAGAAGATAAATATGGTGCATGTGGTTCTTCATTTTTTTTAAAATTTCCTTTTAAAAATGCTTTACATAAAATTAAGATGTCAATTTCAGTTTTAGCCTGCCAGCTCTAATAAGGCAGAGTTATAAGACCAAGTGTCACAAAGAATATTTGGAAATACCTGTCATTAAAGGAGAATCTTTAAAACAGTAATATATGCCAGAAGTCAGGCATGTTCCAGGATAGCATGAAAGAACCAAGATCCTAGACCTTGAAAACCCCAAGCATGGTGAATAAGTCTCATCTATGGTAGCTAAAGTAAAATAAAGAAATTTGTGCTGAACCATTTTGCCTGAGCTTCATGTAGTCATTTAAGGACAACATTGCAAAACTTAAATATTTGTCTTCCTTGAGACAAGTTATGTGATATTTCCTGCAGACCATTTGCACAAAGAGTCTAAAGATCCAGTATGAGCTGGAAAAAAAGCCTGACATTAATCCAACACATGCAGATTTTTTTTCCCCAGGAAAATTCTTTCAAAATGTTAAAGTAACATTTCATAGCTACAGGTACAACTGTTTAGTCAAGTTCCAAGGAAGACTAAATTAAACACTGAAAAGGAAAAAACAGAAGAAACCATGCTTTTAAGCAGAGCTCACAACCTGGGAAAGATCAGCAGGCCACATTTGAGAACAGATTAATTTATCCTTAGCTAATTACCCTGCAAGGTTCAGCTGAGCTGCCAGCACCACTAACAGTCAAGACATATCACAATGGATTGTTCTGTCTGTTTGATAAACTTATTCACTGAACACATTGATTTCTGGCTGTGCACGTACAATAAAACCTAGACACTCCACAGAGCTCCTACTCATCTCATTCAGATAATTTTCTGCCTTTTTGTTATGGCTCATTATTTTCAACCCAGTTTTTGCATCATTCTTTCTAGTTTGGGGAGAATTCTGGCAGTCAAGACCAGTGTGTTCTAGTTCTTGCTCTGCCGCTCATTAGCTGTGCAGTTTTAACAGCTCTTACTTCAACTGGCCCATCTGCAAAACTTGAATAGTGTTTAAAAGTCTCTGGGGGTCATTCAAAGTATAAAGTAATTCTCACAGTGAAATATACGTACATTGCACAGGGACATAAAACCCTAACCACTTCCAGAGTGTGTTCGTGTAGTTATAATATCCCACGGCAAGCACACAGATTGATTTTGATCTGAAATGTGCACAGAAAAAAAAAAGTCATCATTCAGTAAGAAGTCAGTGCCTTTTTTTGTCTTTTCAGTATGTGAAGACATTAAAAGAGCTGCAAATTTTATGGAAAGAATATGAAGAGCACACTAATTTCCCCTTCTATTCTTTTTTTAGTCACTTAATAATGTACATATAAATATGGAAAAAAATTAAAGTAATTAAACCTAGTATAACTTTTTTGACTTGACAATGAATAAATTACACTCTCACTAAAACTACTGCTCTCTGCAAAATCAGAGAGTGCTTTCACTGATATCAACCAGTCATTACTACTGACATTAACAAGAATCAAATCAGGCCTTTCATACCGAAAGCTTAACAGTTTACTGAATCTTAACCGAAATATGTTGACAGCTTGCTTTGAATGAAGGTACAGAGTGAGACTTAACTGAGATATTTTTTCCTAAAAAACCAGTCCTTCGATTCAGAGCAGTGTTTTCGTTTAAATTTCTGGGTTTTTAAACAATTAAACTTTAAAGAAAAACTATTTCTTTAAAGCCCGAGATAAAATATATCTTGCTACCTGCAGAATAAGAATGGGCAGTGTACTTTTTTTCTAGGAGTATAACAAAACTGGAAAGTGAACATTCTTCTCCCTGTGAGCAAGCAAAGAAGTATAGTGTTCATTAGATTGCACCAAAAAGGAAACTTCAAAAATTTTGAAAATGCTATATATTTTAGACTATACCCTGACTGCTGCTCTATAGCAGAAGAGTAATAATGAGAATAAATAATCAGTAAAACCCCCAAACTCCACCACGTGTTGATGTTGGGTGTGTCAGCAGCATCTTTGAGCTACTGCTTGACTACTCCTCTTGCACCAAATTTCTTACTAATTGAGACACAGCAGAAGTAACAATGATTATTGATAGTCCCTCTGGTGTTATTGTAACATCAGTTTTTAAAAGGACATAATTACTGGGATAAAAAGTCACTGGTTTGGCTCAAATTATGGTGAGAGTGTTTTGTGACATTTTAGAACACAATGTGCAAAGTTTCTGCCTTTACGTTGCTGGAGGCTATTGTTGGCTGTTTTGATATATTCTTAAGAGCAGAAGAGCATTGTTTCATGGCATTAAGGGACAATAACAGCCTTCAGCTGGCCTCTGGAACCATCACCCATTCTGTTGACATTATCTCTTGGCTGTCTACAACTGATTTAAAATCAAACAACAGCCTTACATAATGTGCACTTTATAAAATTACCATCTCGTTATTAAAGTTCTCAGCTGACCTTGCCTGTGTAAGCAGCCACTTCGTAGCTGGTCTAAAGAGAGCCCTCAGATGAAGTTTTCATCAAATTCTTAAGGGCTTTATCTTCATTTCTGCATTAATTCAGTTGATCTGACGCTGAGCTTGGACATTTGTGGTCTGACAACTTGCAAAGCTCTAGGGAAGCCGCTGTGTCCTCACTGGTACTGTCACCACCCCGTTAGAACAAAAAACCATCTGCATTTTAAGTTAACACAGGTTTTTCCAGCCTGGATGTCCCCGCAGTAGTCAAACCAGAGATATTTGGGAAAATTATAACAGCATATTGTAGTCAGTAGTCATAATTCTCCAATATTTCCCAGCCAGCACTGAGAGTCAGTTCAGGAGTCTTTTGTTCAGATGCACCATTAAAAGGTGTTATATTTTCATTTAATAGTCATTATGAGAGATTTCCTGGAAATTTGTTTAATCTCTTTCAGACTAGATTTTTGGGTTGGCTTTTTTTTTTTAGGAGGGGCAGGGAGGCAATGCACAACATCCTGTGGCAATGAGTTCTACAGCTTGACTGCATTTTGTGTGTAAAATCCACCTTCTTTTTGACTTCTTGCCTCAAAAGTGCAATTAATACATTTTCATTATTGAATTAGGCAAGACAGTAAATAATCCTCTTCTATCTGCCTTTTTTGTTGCTGTTGTTTCATGCATGGCTTTATAGTCCTTAATTGTGTCTCTCCTTAGCCCCTTGTTTTTCAGGCTGAGATGTGTGTACAGGAAATCTATTCCATATCTTTGTCATTCTTTTGCCCATTTCTCCACAATCTTTGGTTCTGCTACACCCCTTTATGAAGGGTCACACCTTAAAATCACTAGAAATACATGGAATATCCAAACTCACACATTATTCAATGTCATATATAACAATATGTGGTAAAACAGGAAGATTTTCTCTTCTGTTCCTTTTCTGTTCTGTTCCATGCTTTGTTTTGCTGTTAACAAGAATGGAGATAATGTTTTCACAGAAATAGATAAACTATCACTATTTTAAAACACCCACCCTGGTCATTATTACTCAACTCAGAGTCACTCGCTGCACTTTTAGGATAATTTTTTTTTTCTTGTGCTTTTATCTGCACCGCATTTTCTCAGTTGTTTTATTGACCACCCTTTTCCTTCTCTGCTTCCTTATAGCTTGTTTTTACTGACCTGAATGCCCGCAGTTTCAAGAGAAAACTGCCACTCTGGTATGGCTGTTTTTCTCAAATAATTTATTAACGTGCTGAACAGCCTGTCCCGTGTCACCAGGACATATTCCTTGCCTCCTTAGGAGTGTGAACCACCTGTCACCCCATTTTTGAGCTCTCAGCAGGGGAGGTTCCTGAAATTCTCTCAGCACTGAACAGTTTACCCTGCAACAATTTTTTTTGGTCTTTACAAACCGAGCATTTAGCAAACCAGCTGAAGCTGCTCATGGGTCCAAAACTGACATTTTTTCTTGGCTTAAGTACTTCGGAGTGTAGAGGAAGGATCTCAAGAGCTGAGGCCTTATCTAGCCACCACAATCACACCAATATTATCACTGTAATGGCTCTGGGAATCACTCTGCCCATAAAACACTGGCATAATTCAAACAGTCTCAAGTGTTCGAGTGTTTGATGCAAAACACACTTTGAAGTTTAATCGTGACCATAAACACCTATTGCTTCCCCAACGGTGCACATGTGTTCAAAGATCAAGTATTCTGTGTGCAGTGCAATGTATGAAAGCACTGGGACAGGGGGGTTTTCCCCATATTTTTATCTCATCTACATCCTCCAAAGATTTCCTCCCTTAATAGGTCGCACTGATTTATTTTTGACTGCCGTAATCTTAAACAAGTAGAATCCTGCTTTGCCATCTAGAAACCTTAGTGATACTGGAAAGGAAAAGCTTAAAAGGTGACTACAGTGCATGGGGACGGCAGGAGAATCAGGGAGGAAGTGGCAATTTCACAACAATAAGTTAAATACTTTCAAAAATTTTAAAACTTATAATAGTCCAATATAATGCATATAATTACATTGTAATTATATTGCAGTTACAATGTGTATAATTACATGGTAATTGCATAAATAAGGAATGTTTAGACTACTGAATAAGTATTTTCAAACTGTTTTTCAAATTATTTAAACCCAACATGGGAATTGCAAAGATCTGCCTTCTCTCATACACTTTAATATATGTTACAAATTAGGAGTCTTTAAAGATCATCAATGCAGTGGAATTGCATTTTCAACTTGAACTACGTATTCAAAATCTTTTTCCTGTTTTTCCTGCTCTAGTGGGTAACCAGCTGGTAACTAAAGCACATGAGCAGGAAAAGTCCGCAAAATTTGTAAGATTTAAATAAACCTGAAGAGCAGAAAATTATCTACCTATTCACACCACCATGTATTTGTTTCTCTTTACAAAGGGAAAACCTGGCTGAGGGCTCAGATTTGCAAGGCAGGCAGTCAGGATGCTGACAGACCAATATGGAGCATATATAAAATTTTGGGGGTTTTTATTTTATGACAGAGTGTAGAACTATGCTTATCTGTAGTTATAAAATTATCATAATTGTTATGAAATCCTACTTATTAATGTTATTTTTTAATATAGAGGGAGTTAGAATTGGAAAATTTAATTCTTTTTTGTGCTCGTAATCTATGGTCACAGTTGCTAAAATTTAATACAAAGTCTGAGGGAAAACTGACTGACTGCATACCAGCTCGAAATAATGAATTTTTGTTTTCATTTTATTCCCTTTTCTGAAATTTCTTCTGCTGCAGAGCTGTACATAGTCAACTCTTCTGTGTCATCAGGAGTTTAATGAAATCACCAAACTCTTTAGAAATTTTAAGCTAAACTTATGCTAAGCCAAAGCCACAAAACACATTTATAATACGATGGTAGCACACACTTTTTTAGCTCTATCACGTAAGATGTACTAAATGAAAAGCATCACAGCGGATGGCAGTGCTTTTTAATACAAGTTATACAGGTTGTCTCTGTTGTCCTCCTGGAAGGCATGTATTCCACAGGGTATTAATCCAGGAGATAATTGAAAATGTGCCATTCTGAGCTATAAATGTGGGGCTTTTTCACAGAAAATCTCACTTCAGAGGGAAAACTATTCTGGCTGAGAAGGATGACATTTTGATATTCTTGTAGATTGTACCTGCATGGTCTTTTGTCACCCATAAAATTCCTTCAAGGTCCTGAAGGCAAATTCCTCTTCCGTCTTACGAGCAGATGAACTGCACATTCTTCACCGAGTGTTCAATGGGGAGTACTGTAATAGGATCCCCAGAGCTGTGCAGGTCTGGAGCACAAATGACAAAGTTTTCATGAGAATGGCATCAAAACTGTCTTCTGAAAAATCCCCTCAGTGTGTTCTCTGTGTGGCTTTTCCTCTCACGCTGCACTGCAGTGCATTTTTAGCTGAGCTATCTTTGTGTGTCACAGTGCATTGGGGAAGAGACAGGTCAGGAACATCACCATAAAAGAGAAGAATAGGAAAATATAGAATTTGAACTACTTTTTGCCAGAAGCACAGTATAAGCTCCTGCAGAGACAGAATGACGTCAAACTGAAACAAAGCACCTTCATTTCAGCAAACTTCCATACTACCAAATACGACCTTTATCAGTGTCAAAAAGCCCCAAACTCCACTATTTACTGCTACCTCATCATCTGTACCCTGTCAAGTGGAAAGCTTAGACTACCAGAAATTACTCTTTGTTAGCATCCAGAAGACATTATCACTTTTCTGTGAGATCTCTAGAGACCTGGATATTGTTTCAATTGTCTACACATAAAATCTGGTTTACTTGCATTGAATGTATTGCATTAAATGCATTAAACATATTAGCAATGCATGTGAAAAATTTCGTGCTAATGACATTTAGATTTCAGGCTCCTAGCAACCTGCTTTTCTCAACCCCTCTTCTTTTAAGGTTAAGTGTCTCTGCAGCACTATTTTATATTTCTTGTGGATTTGTGGGAGGGAAAGCTTTTAGCCACTTTTAACCACTCCTTTAAGCAGCAGTACATGAAATCATGGCCATTTATTTTAGTATCAAAAATGAAAAAGTGCTTTCAAATACACTCTTTTGCTTCCTTTGGAAAATTTATGCACAATAGGTTTTATATTTGTTTTCATACTGTAATGTTTTGTATCATTAATGTCTATAAAAAAGAGCCTTTGCTCTTTTTTACGGGGTGTGGCTGGTGCAAGTGATGTGATGCTGATCTTCTAACTTTGTGGAGGGGACAAAGTTATTTCCAAGCATTTTCCAAAGTCTGGAAGCTCCAGTGGACAGAGTTGCCCATCTCATTCATAACCAAAGGCAAGACCCAGAATGTCAGAGAAATGGCCCGAAATTTTGGGCATTAATTTATACACTGGATTCAGCTGCAGCCGAAGGAAATCATCTCAGCACAAAGAAAAAGTTTTGCAGTTGACTACTTCAGAAAAAGGAGAATTTTGCTTTTGGAATAGAGGGTCACTAAAGCTGTGCCTATTAGAAGGCTGGCTTTTGCATTATCTTTGTGTTTTTAGTGAGGCACACCTTACAAGTTTGGAGGGGGCAGAACGCGGGGTCATATGTAAATAATGCAAATACAAGGGTTTTTTTTCTCACTTAATAGCTATTTTAGGCTGGAACAGACAGCCTGAAATAACTGTCTTGTTCATGGGCACAGCCTGTAGATTTTTCCCTCTCTAATTTAAGTAGGTGAGTGATTTTTGTTCTGCTTTTGTGTAGTTCCATAGTCATAGTCAAGGTTAAAGATAGCGACTTCAATACGAGAATAAGACTAAATAATAAGACTAAAATCCAGTGTGGGTACACAAACTGAGTCTTGAAGCTGCTTTAGCTATCAGCCTGTTCTGATCAGGAACTCTTAGAAGGCAGGAGTCAGAGCTGTGCTGGACTACGAAAAGCCATTCTTGAAGGAGAGAAAACTCGATACCCACTTCATGTTTTTGTGACTTCATCTGAAGGACATTTAGAACAAAAGGAAAGCAAAAAAACTACTTCCAAAACACATAAAAATAAGGAATGAATGCATCCTGCAGTGGAGACTGTGTGTGGGGGGAATTATTCTTCCTTTTCACTATTTCCTGTTATGCATTAAACATCTATATTGCTTAGACAGTAAAGAAAAATGGAAAGAAAAATATTTGTATATACCTTAGCAAAAGATCCAGATAATTATCTTCCTTATTGAAAAGCTCTTCAATATTTTTTTGTTTGAATTGCTTTGGCCTGCAAATATTTTCAAAATACACGTGCTCCTAGAGAAAGGGAAGCTTGTGTATTGGATCAGTATGTTTTAAAATTAATTTTCTTCTGATGACATAACTTACGTGAATTACTAAAATCAGCTAGAATTTTTCTGGAGATGCAACATTGTCACTTTTACATTGCTGTAACTAGACAATTTCAGCTTTAGAAAGAGAATGTCCGCATTAAATGTTGAACTGATCTGCCTATGTGTGTGTGGCAGTTTTCCTACCGTAAATCCCTCTTTGTGAGAAAAAAAGCTGAATTTCAGCTTGTGATAAACTTATTGGAGAATAAAGTATGGAATATAATCAAGTGCTAGAGTGTCTGGTCTCAGGCTTTGGATGTGTGCTTTCCTCGTTCCTCACACACAGTGTTTTTAGCCCAGAGCTTGAACTAAAAATTCTGTTTGCTTTCAGAATGTGGGACTGTACCCCACAGCTTGATAAACATAAAGAGCTGTGATGCTGCAGCAAGGAAATTCCGAAGAGCCTGGTCTGGCTGCCAGGGTGTTGCCATGCCACTTCTGTGTGGCTTGAAGGTGCCATTGTAAAACTCATATTACACATGCTCCTAGCACGGCTGACATTTGATTTAGAACAATACTTGTGAGAGTTTGGGGGGGCTGAGTAGTGCACAGCTTTTCCCCAGCCCTTCCTCATTCGACACAGAGACTGTCCAAATGCAACCTAATCACCGCAATAAATATTCACCCGTTTACTAGTGGATGTCGAGGCACTGCACTCTGCATGTTTGAAAGCTTCTCCAGGCAGTAACTGCTTAGTTTTGCACAGCTTTAAATTACAGAGAAGCCCTCTGATTTATCAGATTATATCATTTCCTCCAATGCACGGTGTCTGCAAAGTGTGGTGCAGAGGTCCATGTTTTAGTAAGGTGATTACTTTGTGATTTTTTCACAAATACTTCTCATAGAATTTTTTTTTTTTTGGTACTGTTGAAAAGAGGGAAATTGTAGGAAGGCACTGAAAATCTGTTGATCTGAGTGATCTATCCCGATTTTTTATTGTGCATTTGGCTGAGTTAAAGCAGATTCTTGCCACAGCATTGTACAGCCAGTGAGACAAGTTAGCCCAGTTTGCAGTGCCACTTCACCTGGATACAGTGAAAAGACAGCGCAAAGACAAAAGGAATCTCTGACAGTATCACAGGAATGAGAAAAGTATTCTCATAGCCTCTCCTTGGAACACAGATTACAACTGCTGTATTTGATAACCTGCACCACAGCTGAGCAAACAGTGAGCAAAGTGAACAGTAGGAAATCTTTATCAGGCAGCAGCTTTAATCACTGCTTGGTTATGCCAGTGCCAGGAGGGAAGATGGTGGAAGAAAACAACTGGCCAGCTTTAGTTGCCACAGGTTTTGACATAAAATTAATTGCTGTGCAGACACAGTGATGCCTAAGCCAATTTCTCTGGGACTACATGTAGGATATTCATTGATTTATTTAAATGTGGGGACTTCACCTATGGCAGGGGCAAGCCCCACGTCACAATGAAAAGCTAGGACTAAGCTCTGTTTGTGTAGGAGACTGCAGGAGAGTGTGATGAGGTACTTGTGACCTTCATGAAATGTAAAGGCGGCTAACAAATATTTTTATGTGCAACACAAAACATAAGGAGATTCTGAGTTTTCAAATCTAACTGTGTGGTGATTATTCTGAACTGCAGCAAGCCAAGTCAGAGCTAAGATCTCACTTAAGTGAGTTAATATGCACAGGATATTATCACAACTGCTTCCTTTGGGGTGGCAAGGATGCTTTGGTTCATCTCAGGTTCTTACAGTGCTGCTGCAATAACTGACACTCTTTGTCCCTCAGCAGTGCTTTTTCTGTGACGTTTCTCTTTGGCAGACACTCAATAACGTTGAGAATCAAGGGATCCCTGAAACTCTTTAACAGCAACAAAATCATAGGAGGCAGCCTGAACTGATCACGTGGTGTAACAGCACAGGTGGGGGGTCAAAAAAACAAAACCAAAAACCAAACTGTAAGATTTTAGGAAAGATCTTGATCCAGTTCTGTTTGAAATCAGTAAGAGTCTTCTGCTGATTTCACTTGGAGGTAATTTGCCACCAGGAAGAGATAAGTAGGAGCTATTTTTTTAAAAAGTTGTCCAACTATTGAAGCATGGACACAAGTACTGCCCCCTTTTATTCCCCCATTTTTGCTTGTGTTCCTTAATCCTTAGTTCTCTACATCCTATTGTATAATAATTATATACCGGATTCTTGTCTATTGCCCTTTTTTTCAGTATAGATGACCATACCTTTGGGAATTTACTTAAAACTTCATGTTTTCTATTCCCAAAACACAAGAATTCAATATGCTTTGAACACAACTTTTTACCACAGTTAAAAGTGTACAGGAACTTGCATAGGGCATTTTTAATAGTGTTGTGTCAATACTACTTGGATTGAAACCTTTTATTGCAAGCACAAATATGTTTATTCAACTTACAGATATCTTTTTATGTCTAGTTTAGATTAAACACACCCATGGCTCTTCCATGGCTTTTGACTTAAGTGTGAATGTGGCATTTTTGCCATTTGAGACCATCATAACTTCTCTCTTTTTGCCAACATGACAAATAACCAAATATCTTCACTACTCCTGCGTGTTCATTCGTGTCATCTGAAGAATGCAAGTTCTATCAAATTAAACTATTTACCTTCTTAAACTGCTACACATGCTAAAGTGCTTTACTGGGTGGTGTGTGTAATTACCTTTGATCTCTGCTAACTTAAATGAAACAGGAAAGGATCTATCCCCCATGCATTCCAGAAAAATATCCAAAAAAACTACCAGCAATCTCCCATTTGAACCTCCTTCTGTTTTTTGCTGTTCCTTTGTTAGAAACAGGAATTTCTTTAGTCTGAAAGAAATCAGAAAAAAATCAGATCAAACCCCTGTTTTTCTTGTGACTTTGGACTTAAACCCTGCCACTCACAAATTATTACATGCTTTCATCCCCATCAGTGCTTACTGCGTGTAAAACACTGCATTCAAACTTTTGGCAGTAGTCAGAAATCTGCAATGAAATTGTGAGGGAAATGAGTAAAACGGTGGTTTCTGCACCATTCTGCTCTATTCACCCTGATTAAAGACAGAGTAGGGCTTTTATGGGAGGTTTGGGGAAGTTTTTCTACACTTACATGGCTAAGGGCTTTTTTATGTGACATTGATAACACTGTGTGTTTCCCTACTAAGCCAAGCCTGTTCTAAGGTTCTTTGTCACAGCAGAACACTGCAATCCTCCCACTACTCTAATTCACACTGTGCAATAAGACTTATCACATCAAAACAGAGCAAAATAACATAGAAGTTCTTAATTAGCCACATTAGTAGTAAAATCTGGGTGTCACAGAGAGGCTGCCTTAGGTGTGACTTCAGCACAGAGTTTGTATTTGTCAGTCTGATGAGGAACTAGACTTGAATTCTTTGAGCCTTGTCAATTTTTTAAAATGTCATGTAGGCGGGAGAGGGTTACAGAGACATTTGATATCCAACCCTTCTGCTCCCAAAAATTTAATCGCTGTGAAAGAATTAGGTGAGGCTCGAAGAACTTGTTTGGCTGCAAAGTGTCATCAACACAGCCTGAATTGTTACTTTTCGTGCTGGACCCAGACAAGCAGAGGTAGATGAAATCTTTCATTAGAGCAGGAATGCACATAATTATGCAACAACTTCTGTCAGTGACCTGACCTTTTCAGGTTGGTTTCTGTTTTCAGCTAGAAAGGTACTATTGATATTTTCAACCTATACATTAATGTAGCTGTGCCACTGTGTACTCACAGGGGATCTTCATGGTGTTTGCCTCTGGATAATCAATGTGGCATCCTGGCAGTGGTCTGCGGGCATGGGGCAGTTTGAGTGGAAAACTGAATAAAAAAATTACAACTCTGAAGCTGGTCACAGTTTATTATGAACAGAAGAGATGAACTTATAGCCATTTCCTCTCCTTCCTACTAACAAAAACCAAACCAAACAAAAAAAGGAAAAAAACCAACCAACCGGCCACAACCCAACACAAAACCAAACCAACAAACAAAAGCCCAAAAAACAACAATGAAAACCAAACCAAAATCAACCAAACAAATAACCCAATAAAACCCAAAACAAAATGAAAAGCAAGCAAATAAAAAAACCCCACCAAACAAACAAACAAGCAAACACAAAAAAATAAGGTGAACTGTGGCAATAATTATCATATACAGTATATATACGGTATAGATTAAAACATATGTAAATTAGTTCTGGTTTCTTTTCCCCCAATTCATCATTCACTGAATTATTTAACAACATTTTTTTTCAGCAAAGAAATTCAATGGTTCTTTGCTGTCTAGCCAGAACAGATTCAGCCCCTGAGATCCACATGGATTGTACAACCTCTTTCTGTATCAAGAGTTTAATTTTTTGACACGACAGCCCCTCCAATGAGGTTTCAGTGAACTTGAGCCACATTCATATCCCTCAAGTAGTAAAAAGAATGCCTCCCAAGAAATCATGAGGCTGGTGATGAAGGGCTCTGTATTTCTTGGAAAACAAACATCAACTCTTTCATCAGTGTAAGAAGCTCTAAAAGTGAAATTTGCTGGTGGTGCCACACTACTGGCCTGGAACCACTGATTTGTGTGTTAAATGCTTTAGGTAACACCCCAAATATTTTGCTAAGGGAAAAGAATATACTTTGCTGCCTGTAGGCTCTAAATCTGTGTAAATCATAGCAGAAAAGATGAGCCACCCTTAGTGCTAAAATTTTGGAAGTCTTGATTCTTGCTCGCTATCTTTTGGCACCTATGCAATTCCACAAAGAATTCAGTAGGAATTCCCCTTTTTTCTAAACAGTTGTAGAAGTGTCTCAAATGTATTATTGCAGCAGACAAATTGTCAGAAACAAAAGAAATATTAACTGTGCTAGTATTTGCAAAGATGCATTGGGTGTGTTCGTATTACACATTATCTGGTTTTGCACAGATCTTACTGTCAAATACATTCCTACCCAGTATTAGTCCTTGTTCCGAAAATTTCTGTCGTTTACATTGTCATCTAATCAACTATTCTACTACCTTTATTGCTGCTTAATGACTATTTTGCTAGTGCTTAATGCTTGCCTAAAGTGGTATTGTTTCTTCACTGTGAAACCTCTGAAATTGGTGCCAAGTTCAATATGCTGCGTGTTTCAGCCTTTGTTTTGTCTCCTCATTCTCCTTCTCCCTTCTTACACCTACAGACAAAAACAACTGTCCTGAGGGATATTCCAGACGTTTGAAATCATGCTCAGCAATTTGATTAATAAGTTGCCAATTTCAAGATCTGGCCATACCGGAAAAAAAAAAAATTGAAGGACAACGTGTATTGCTACAATTTTAATTGTAGTTAGAATTCACAGTTCCCTTTTGGCAGGCTGATGAGGACCTAAATCAACACATTTCTTTGTTATTTTTCTTCCAAGAAAAAGTGAGGCATCTTGCCACAGTGCCCCCAAAAGCATGTACTGTAGGTGCTGAGTTTTTATTTTATGGAATATCACATGCTGTTCAGTTTTCATGTCACAGGGCTGCCTTTGCTTCAGAAATACCACATTTTACTCACTTTTACTGAGCAGCTGGAAAACCAGCAATGCTTTATTGGACTGAAAGGGGAGCTCCATATTTGCTGGGGATCTTTTCACGGACTTTTCCCCTGTACAGAGGTCCTGTCCCAAGCTTAAGGGCTGAGTTTCTCATTTGGTTGTGATGGCCAAAACAGATTTCAAAGCACTTGTCTAAACCAGGTCTTGTGCAAACTGCATTCAGCTGTTCCCTGCTCCACTCAACAGCTGCTTGGTCCTGAAATGCTGCTGCTTGGTTTCTTAGTTTCTTTTTTCTACATTTCTTACGGTAATAACCTACTTTTTTGATAATTTTGAAGACTCCAAACTGAGTCTTCAACCCCTGTTTCTGCACAGGAAGGCCTGGCAGCTGCCAGGTGTTGACATTTTAAATATCAACTGTGCTGTCTGCAAAGCTCTTCTGCTGTAATTACTGTTCTGAATAGTGGTTCCTCCAGCAAGCTTCTGATTCCATACAGAGAAAATTAAAGTCATGACCACATGCCCCTGCTGTGGAAGAGAAAATTTAATAGGCTCCTGTCAAAAATGGATGATGGGAAAGAACCTTTCGGAGTCTCAGAAACTGCAACTGTGACATATACATGAACCATTTCATTTTTCATGATGTTTAAGGTGTGCCTGGGAGAGAGGCAAGATTGTTTTCTTTTAGTGAGGCGAACTTCTGCAGAGTGCAGATGGAATTGCTGCTCTTTGTGTGTTTACCTTGTTGGGCAGCCACCAGGCAAGGCAACGTTCCTGCGCGTTTGCTTCCCACATCGTTTTGCACAGCGCTGTGCCAGCAGTGATCCTGGAGGGTGAGGGAGTCAGAAGGTGCCACAAACACAAAATCGTTGTCAGAAAGACAGAATTGTCAAGGTTGGGAATGACCTCTAAGATCACCAGGTCCAACCATTAACCCAGCACTGCTGTGTCCACCAGTAAACCCTGTCCCCAAGTGCCACATCCACGCATTTTTTTAACAATTTCCAGGTGATCCCACTGCTTCCCCAGGCAGCCTCTTCCAAAGTGAAGTGGAGAAAGTGAAGAAACTTTTCCTGGTGTCCAATCTAAATCTCCTCTGGCACAAGTCAAGGTCATTTCCTCTCACCTCACATTCAGTGGGAGCAGAGCCTTGCTCCGCTTTCCTGTCAGGGAGTTGTAAAGAACCAAAAGTACCCCTGAGCCTCCTTCTTTCCATCTCAAATAATGGGATGGGGAGGAAAAAAAAGGGCTCAAGAGCTGCCAGGTGTGATGCTGTCTTTCTGCACTCCCCAGAATAGATTAAAAACACAGGATACCTTTCTTTGCCCTGGTTATCAGAAGAGCTTTTGCTTCTGCTACGTACACCTTCAAAAACCTCAGAAAACATTTCTCTCTAAGTGGAATGTTGACTTTGGAAAGAACCAAAGTGGGAGTATCCATTAAAATGTATTTGCAATTAAGAGCTATATTTATATTTCTAATTGTGATAAATTCTTGGCTAATAAAATAATTATGAAAATACAGCATACTCAAACATACTCTTGAATTAAATTACATAAGTAAACACACATTCATTATTACTTAATTTTCTTGTTTATCCAGCCAAACTCATCAGACAGATTACAAAGACAAGATGAACAGAAAGCAGAGTATATGGTGTAGATTTTACAAGTTTTTCTACCTAAAAATATTTATAGAATTACTACTGAATAAAATGATACTAAATGTTTTTACCCTTCACCATTTTAAATTAACAGCAAGCATCTTGAATTCAAATTCATTTGAATAATTTTTTTTAAGTACTCTAAAGCTCTTAAAAATTAACAGTGAAAAAAATTAAAATAAACCAGCATCAAATCAGAAATTTGAATGGACGAATATTTCTTGTACATGCAAGAAAATATTTGCTTGCAGTGTAAGACACAGATGACACCTCCAGCATGAATTGCAACTCTCAGCGAAGAGGAAAACATTTAATGAAGTCATTTCACGGTTTTTAATGTGACAGTTTAAACAGCTATGACTTTTCTGCTTATGCAATTTCCTTTTCATCTGGCACACTTTACATAAAGGCTACCTCACCTAAACACCCCACTAATTAATGTCCTGTGTTAATTAGATGGTAATTGAAGTAGTCATTCTGAGTCATCATTATAATGTTAACAGCAATGGCTTTTCTTTTTCTCTTAATTTTATTTTTTTTTTCTTCATAGAAAGTCCTTCAAGGTCAAAATACAGTTCTGGGGCTTCTTTCTCTCTTGCCATCATCTTCCCAGTGCATCAGTAAACAACTCTGCTGACACAGAAGTTACAGAGAGGGAGGTGGAAGAGCCAGCAAGATTTAGATGGGAAATTTCTTTAATGTGACAGCGACCAGTCCTGCTAAAAAAAAAAGCCATAAACCTTTCTATAGCATTTGCTCATCCCAGCAAACCACTTTGCATGCAAAAGGAGCAGAAGAAGACAGGAAAATTTCTCCACTGGTAGAAGGACAAAATGACCTCACAGTGATTCTGCAGCTTGGAGAAAGAAAGGGCTCACAGTTCTTTCTCATGTGAACACCCCCACCAAGAAGCTTCTTATTAACCCGGATCTGACTTGATGCTGATTTACCACACAAACTTCAGTGAGGATTTGATGCACCCAGTTTGCAGTAAATTGCATCTTCAGTTGGCTGACAGCTTGTATTTCATTGAAACCTTGAACAGCTGAGGAACATTCACATTTCAAAACAGACCACAGGACTTTAAAATAGACTTTACATATTTTATACCCATCGTTTTGAAAACGGACCAGCCTAACTTAAAAGTTTGTAGTACTGTAACTTTTAGCAAGAGGGGAACCCTCCTTATCAGTTGCTTCGCATCAGGGTAAGAATCTAAGAATCAGGGTTTGGCCTCATTTTCTTGATTTTCACCCTTAAACAGTGTTGGTCCTTTCCAACGAACACACTTTGTCAGAAATTTGAATATCTTTGAATATATAAGCATGCGATAACTAGTTTTGAGGGTTTGGTCTACAGAGCAGGTAAGAGAAATAATACTTTTCTTAGCTGAGACTTCATTTTTTTGGCACGCTTAATAAGATGTGACAGGTCTTGACAGCTAAGTGGAAAAATGTCTTTAAAGTTAAAAAGAAAAAGGAACGAAAAAGGAAAATAGCCTCTGTGTGTTTCTGTGAATGGAATTTAAGCTGGTATGGGAAAGGCTTCTACGGTACTTGTGATGTTTGCTTTGGCTGCCACCACAGAAAATATTTCAGTGGTGGAACCAAAGGTTAAATGCAACCGGCAGGAAGTTATAAAGGTGAATTGCATAAGATGTTTCTGAATAACAGGAGTTTACAACTCCAGCTCTTGCTTCTGTTCAGAGTGCTTGGATGTGTTGTACAGTAGTAGTAGTATATAAAATGCAAATTTCAGAGTTTAGGGTGATAAGTTTTTCAGGTTGAAAGGGTACACAGGATTAAATTTCATTAATATAATAAATGCGATATAACATACTTATAACGTTATAATTATAAATATAATATAGAAAATAGTTATTCAGTATAATTATAACATACCATATAATTATAATAAAATTATAGTTAATATAACATAAATGATGACTTTTCATCAGTTTGAACGGTGAAATATTATATGCTGCTTTTTCTAGACTAGACTTTGTTTTGAGTTTGTGCTGTTGAAGCAGTTTGAGAAACAACTAAGGGAACTTGTATATGGCTATTACACTCGGTTGGAACAGTCGAAGGAAATAGCAAAGTGAATTTATTGACACTATTCTATCCCTGCAGTTTCCATGGTGAGCATACAGCAGTGCTGCTTCTTCACAGCTTTCTGCCCAAACCATTCCAGAGTTCACCTGCCACTAATTTAACTACTCAACTTTTGAAATGTAAAGAATGCTTTGAAAATACCCTGAATCACTGCTTCTGTTACGTAATGTGAGTACAGACAGAAGGCTTTTCCTCCAGCATGGGCAGCCCTTACGTAAAGTACCCACTGAGCTATTTGATATTTAATGTGCATCCTTGTTAAGGTTTTCCAGACTGAGTGTATTCCATGTGGCTCTGTTGAGCACCTGTTTCTGGAGGTGACCAAGTTGGTGAGCAGCGGAAGGCTGGAAAACCATATCTCTCAGCCTGTGTGAGGTATACTAAGCTTGCATGACAAGGTAATTTTAAAAATAAATGAGATCGAGGAGTCACACCAGTTAAAAAAAATGCCTTTCAACACTCTGAAATGCAAAATTGCTCATGGTGAGGTGTGTGACGGCTATTCAACATCTTAGAGGAGTAAGGAAAGATTTTCCCACTGAAACTGGTAGAGGGAATTCTAACAAGCTGATTCAGATTATTTCCTGGCCATCTGTAAACATCAATAAATAAATAAATAAGTTATCACCGCATACGAATCACTATGAAAAGCAAGTAAGTAGTCTTAACTGTAATAACTTTTAACATTTGGCTTAATTCTGACTATCACAGTCAGCTTTTCTCTGTTGTATTTAACACCTTTTTAATGCTAAGACTTTGCAGCTTTTCCAGCAAGAGAGTGAGAGAATCCTTCTTGGCATGACGTATCATACTGAAATTATGCTGAGATTAATGAGGTGTAACCACACAGATATCACATTTCCTATGGCATTTTTCTTTCAAATACAAGGCCCACTGGGTTTTCTACTTTGCCCTGAGTCTAACATGGACTTGGCAGATATTGTCCATCATTTTATAATGAACAAGCACAGGAAAACCAAAAAAAAAAAAAAACAAAAAAAAACCCATGAAAAAGCAATTATAAACACCCAAATTAAAAACTACA
>VZRV01007971.1:244182-309076 GCA_013398115.1 Falcunculus frontatus | reverse complement strand
CCTTTCTGTACCTTTCCAAACCTCTCCTCTAGACACATTTTTTCTTCCCTTTTCCATTTTTCTTCTTGTTTTTTCCTTGGGACTTCTACAGAGTTGAATGCTGTTATAAATGACTTCCTCTTGGGTGCAGTGCTACCGAATAGGTTCAAGGAGAAAAACCTCATCTCTTAATTATTTGAGATTTTGTGCAGATGTTTAACTGGACACAAACTTCAGGCATTTGGAGAGGGCTGGCTGTTCAGCTCAGAGGGATGGGGTACTTTTAAAGATTAATAATTTGGATGAGCAGAATTCCCTCAGCCCCTGAACTGGACTGCTGGATGGTGCTGTGTGGATTTTTTTGCCCGCAGTTTTATTTCTTTTCACTGAGGCAATCTGGTTGTCTTGTACCTGTTTTAAGGCAGAAGTTGTCCACACAGGCTCAAAACCCCTAAGGTAATAAGTATGCTCTTACAATGACTGCAAACAGCTGCTGAAATAGGAGAGAGAACAGGTGAGGTCGCATGACATATAAGATTCTTGAGCTTGCTATTCCTCAGATTCCCTTGGAGCAGAAGAAATGTTACAGCCCTGCTTTCTTCTCTTTTTTTTTTTTTTTTTTTTTTTTTTTTTTTTTTTTTTTTTTTTTTTTTTTTTTTTTTTTTTTTTTTTTTTTTTTTTTTTTTTTTTTTTTTTTTTTTTTTTTTTTTTTTTTTTTTTTTTTTTTTTTTTTTTTTTTTTTTTTTTTTTTTTTTTTTTTTTTTTTTTTTTTTTTTTTTTTTTTTTTTTTTTTTTTTTTTTTTTTTTTTTTTTTTTTTTTTTTTTTTTTTTTTTTTTTTTTTTTTTTTTTTTTTTTTTTTTTTTTTTTTTTTTTTTTTTTTTTTTTTTTTTTTTTTTTTTTTTTTTTTTTTTTTTTTTTTTTTTTTTTTTTTTTTTTTTTTTTTTTTTTTTTTTTTTTTTTTTTTTTTTTTTTTTTTTTTTTTTTTTTTTTTTTTTTTTTTTTTTTTTTTTTTTTTTTTTTTTTTTTTTTTTTTTTTTTTTTTTTTTTTTTTTTTTTTTTTTTTTTTTTTTTTTTTTTTTTTTTTTTTTTTTTTTTTTTTTTTTTTTTTTTTTTTTTTTTTTTTTTTTTTTTTTTTTTTTTTTTTTTTTTTTTTTTTTTTTTTTTTTTTTTTAATAGAAGCAGAATTGTTTTTTCTTGTTTTTCCAATTTTTTTTTTTTTTCCAGGAACTCTCCCAGAGGAAAAGCGTGGGTTGTATAAATCTCCATCTGCCCCAGCTGTGATAACCTTCCTGCAGACACTCATAAGCACAGGCAGGAGCTGGGGACTGGGACCTCGGGGAAGGCATTTGAAATCCTGCCAATTTAGGCAGTTGCCTCCCACTCCTGAACTAAGCTGCAGTCTTGTCAATCAAGGAGCTGGACAGCATGGCAGTGCAGGAAATTGGGATCCAGGGAAGAAACTGATGAATCCATGTCAGATCATTTGATTTGCACAGGACAGCAATTCTTTTTGCTAAATTTATGGGGGTGCTTTTATGCAGGAACAGAGGGACTGAAAAAACCCTTTTGAGTCATCTAACCTAATCCTCCAAAACAGTAATTCTCAAGGCCTGGAGAGAGGTAAAAGTACTGAACTCCAAGGTTTGGGTCTCATTTTCCACCAGATGCTGGGATGAGTAGGAGGGAACTACTGTTTCCTTCACCTGAAGAGACAGTGAATATTGAGGACAGAAGACACAAGTCTCCTCCCTCCAAAAAATTGTTTTCTTTGGGGGAAAAACCCCAACAAACAGAACAAAACAAACAAACATACAACTACAAAAAGATACACACATCCAAAAAAAAAAAAAAAAGACAAAAAAGCACAACCCACTTCTTATTTACTACTGAAATAATGTTTCAAAAATTCAGAAAGCGTCCAAGTGCCTATTACTCTAGAGTCTGGGGAAGTAAAGTGGGGCTTTAAATTACTCCTATTTGAGAAGTACAAAACTGTAATGAAAGTCTTTGCTATCTCTGTTTTCTTGATGCTGAAAAGGAAGCACAATTTTTCTGTTTCACGTAAGTCTCAAGTCCATAATTTGAGTAGGCAGTGCAGGGTTTGGAGTTTCAGTTGACAGATGCTCAAAAATCTGAGATCTGAGTTAGAAACTTGACAAAGACAGAAGCTTGCGAGATTTTCAGGGTTTTCTATGTTCATCTGAAGCAAGAAAGAAATTTTTTCATGCCTGTTCCCATTTTATCCGAAAATAATAGGTTACCTTCCTCTTCTTTGAGCTTTAAATTAGCTCTGCCTTTTGAATTAAGCCTTCTTCAGGCTGGCTTTCATTTCAAAAGATCTGCTATTCCTTTTTAAATTCAATTGCAACCTTGAAAATATCCCAATCAATATAATAGGTAGATCAGACCAACATCTGAAACTGTTCTCTTTTACAGAAGGAAAAGAAAGCTGGATGATAAAAATAGTAATGCCACTTTTATTAGCTCTATAATACCTCATCATATCATAAATTATTGCAATGTAATGAAGCATTCCATTAGGAAGAAAGGAGAAATTAGATAATGTGCTTGTAAAGTTGTCACAAGAGAAAATTGACACAAATCCTCAGTTCTGCCTATCATCTAAAGAAGTAATCACAAATTTTTCAGATATTTTAGATCTAGAAGTGCCATGTGAAAATCCAATTTTTTTTCTTTCTTTTTTTTTTTTTAATGGAAGAACAGTAGAGATTTCTATTTAATTTAGGGGTCTGGCCGTCTTTCCACTTACTTTGTTGAAGAAAGAATAGCCAGACAGGTGTAGTTCTTCTCAGGTAAATGAGGCTGTAACTGAAGTAGGTGAAGTTGAACCACAATAATGTGGTTCTTGGCCTGTGGTAACCATAACAGATAATAAGCTGAAAGCTGACAGAATCATGTATATTTACCTCCAGTACCTCATAAATGCCAAGAGCAATTATTTTTAAAACACTATAAGATTGCTAGAGATAGTCAGGACAAATTGTTTTCTTTATTCCATGAAAAAAAGAAAAAAATATGAAGTTTCTGTACTAAAAAAAAATTAGGAGATTTTGAGAAAAATTACAGTCTAAGTAGACTTAGGGAATTGTCTGCCTAAATTTCAGTATCTTAGCACTAAAATAGACAATTAAATAAATGTGAATCACACATTTTTGGGGTTTTTTTCAGTAAAAATGTTATCTAACTAAAGAGACCTGAACATAACCTTCTGTTTTGGTAGAGAAACGGGCTAAAAAGAATCACAGCATCTCTGCATAAGCAGAGTCAGTTTTGAACTTGGATTTGAGGATGGTAATTGAACAATATGATCTCAGAAATCCTATATCCCAAGTCCTGGACTCACTGTAGGATCCAAGAAGAGCTGAAACGGAGCTGTGAAGTGCAAGTACTAAAGGAGAGGTGGTCATATTACCAATATTGTAAGTTTTCAGTTCATATCTGGTAATCAAGATTTATTTTGAGCTGGCAAAAGCTGGCCTTGATTAGCTGAACCTGTCACCAATTTTGAGACTTTGGTTATGGTGAGAAAGGATTAAGTGTGTTTTGCTGCCTGACAAAGACTGATGGTGCCTCACCCAACCCCAATTCAAGAGAGAGATAAGCAAAGAGATGAGAAGAAAGTTGGAGTGATTTACGCGGGCCTGAGGCAAAGAGGCCTGGGGGCATTTAGATCTGGCAAGTTTTAATTAGTTTTTGAACAAAGGTGAGCCCTAGGAAAGGGGCCTGGCACTCTTGACAGTCACTGTGGGTGTGACTTATGAAGCCACGTCTCTATTTTCCACTTATTTTAGTGGCATTTAACAGATGCTTAAATGCTTTCTTTAATATTGAAAATTTCCTAAAGCAGAGGTTTTGGTTCCTTTACTTTAGGAACATTTGGGGAAGAAGGTAGCAAGTTCATTTTTGATGGAAAACATTTGCCTCTGAAAAAAAAAAAAAAAAAAAAAAAGCCGACTTCCTCCTGACATTGAGTAAAGGACTTACATAGCTATTTTATGAACATTTGCTCCAGGAGTACTGGGTAGCAATTTAAGGCTGCCTTAGCCTTCAGAACCTGAGTTCTGACCACCTTGTCCCAAGAGGCAGCCAGCGGGAAAGGAGCAAGAAGGAGTCTGGGGTGAGTAGCTGGCTTTGGGACAGCTTCTGCCTCATCAGGCAAGAAGACTTTTATCTTTTATCAAGATAAACATTTATTCTGTTGAATTCTGCTTTTAGTTAGTTGGTCAAAAATCAGAGAGTCATGGAATGGTTTGGGTGGGAAGAGACCTGAAATCCCATCTGGTCCAATTCCCTTCAACCAGACCAGGTTGCTCCAAGCCCTGGCCTTGAACCAGGCCAAGGCAAGGCTTAGAAAAAGCCTGAACATGGTAAAGAAATCTTGCTGCTGTCAAAATGAAGAGCTGACAAGTTCTCAGAAAATTTCTGTCACCTGGACCTGCTGAGTGAACTCGTGGGTACTACAGATCCTTGAGGTATCCTGCTCAAGACTGAACTTGAGGAAAAAAACCAGTCTTATCATGCAAAAATACTTAAGGGTAAAAGTTCTCAAAGCAGAAGAAATTTAACTAATGACTGTTTGTCCAAGCACTCCTGGGAACAGCTTTTTATAAGTGAATGAAAAAGTTAAATGGCAGCAGATGACAGTAAACAAACACAAATGCTCTCAAAAAAGCCAGGGATTATATTTTTCCCTATGATGACTGGACATGCCCAAACAGCACAACAGATGATGATAAAATGATAACATTGAAAAGTGTGATAACTTCTTCTTCTTCTTCTTCTTCTTCTTCTTCTTCTTCTTCTTCTTCTTCTTCTTCTTCTTCTTCTTCTTCTTCTTCTTCTTCTTCTTCTTCTTCTTCTTCTTCTTCTTCTTCTTCTTCTTCTTCTTCTTCTTCTTCTTCTTCTTCTTCTTCTTCTTCTTCTTCTTCTTCTTCTTCTTCTTCTTCTTCTTCTTCTTCTTCTTCTTCTTCTTCTTCTTCTTCTTCTTCTTCTTCTTCTTCTTCTTCTTCTTCTTCTTCTTCTTCTTCTTCTTCTTCTTCTTCTTCTTCTTCTTCTTCTTCTTCTTCTTCTTCTTCTTCTTCTTCTTCTTCTTCTTCTTCTTCTTCTTCTTCTTCTTCTTCTTCTTCTTCTTCTTCTTCTTCTTCTTCTTCTTCTTCTTCTTCTTCTTCTTCTTCTTCTTCTTCTTCTTCTTCTTCTTCTTCTTCTTCTTCTTCTTCTTCTTCTTCTTCTTCTTCTTCTTCTTCTTCTTCTTCTTCTTCTTCTTCTTCTTCTTCTTCTTCTTCTTCTTCTTCTTCTTCTTCTTCTTCTTCTTCTTCTTCTTCTTCTTCTTCTTCTTCTTCTTCTTCTTCTTCTTCTTCTTCTTCTTCTTCTTCTTCTTCTTCTTCTTCTTCTTCTTCTTCTTCTTCTTCTTCTTCTTCTTCTTCTTCTTCTTCTTCTTCTTCTTCTTCTTCTTCTTCTTCTTCTTGTTATTATTATTACTATTATTATTATTATTATTATTATTATTATTATTATTATTATTATTATTATTATTATTATTATCATTATGCAAAGTTTCAAATTACTGAACTGCATTTTAAAAATAAATATTTATCTACCATTTTCAGGAGAATGACATCAGAAAATGATCTCCACTGGTCAAAATAGCTAAAAGAAATTTGGATATCACAGGCAAATTCTCATGTTGATTGCAGACAAAGAGTTCAAGAAGAGCTCAATTACAAAAGAAGATTGTGGTTGTAGAATTTTTTTACCTTCTGAATTGTTGGAGATGGAGGAGGAGGGTCCACTGACTAATGATTTGTTATTGAGGTCGTTAAATAACATGTGGTTTCTTTAAGAAGGGAAGAGAAGACTGAAAAAAAGTGCCAAACATTAGTAGTTAAAATTAAGCTTAAAAAAATTAAGGGAAAGCTTTTTCTTTACATGCGTGAAAAATACTCCATGTTGTGTTAGCTACTAACACATGAACCAGTGATTTCTGACTCTGATTTTTTGTATTTGAATAAAAAGATGATTTTATTTTGAAGAGTCATATCCTGAAGTCTTCATTCATTATTCCCTAGAAATAAATGCGCATTCATGCCTTGGCATGTTAAAAGGGTAAAAAATGGGTGGAAGAAGAAGTGGGGAGATATGAAAAAAATAAACCCAAAAGGAACTCGACAATTTATTTTCCACTTTTTTCAAGCACTGTTCATGTTTCATTTGTTTACATTGACACACCCTGCTGGACTCCAACCTCCACCAACTCGCCCCCTGAATTTGTGAAATTTTATCCTCTCAAAACACGCATCATATTTGGCCCTGAGAGCTGCAAATGCTGTGCCAGCTGTGTGACACGTGGCTGGGCTATCACACGACTCAGCACAACTCCTGTAGACATGAAAACCCCTTTATCTTGGAAAGGAAGGGGTGATAAGATTAAATGTCCTTCACAGAGGTCTAGAAAAGGTGTATTTTCTGAGCTTTCTGAGCACTGTTCCAGGGCTTGGCCCTTTTAGCCTGAGGTATTCAGACAGTGAACCTTTCTCCTTGGTGTGTTTGATGTGCAAGTTCCAGACAAAAACTGAACAAAAGTATGCAATCACTGTATTCTCTGGCAGTTATGCAATGAGCCATCAATTTCAGAGTTCACAGGAGAGGTCTGAGGACATCATCACTAACACACAACGACCTCAGGGACGAATTGGATTTCTTTTTCCCCCTAAATTCCAGCAGCACGTGGGGTGTGCTGTATGTTGGTGCAGAATCTTACTGGAGTTACCTCAACAGGCATTTTTTTCAAAAAGCACTGGCTGTAAGAGGAAAGGAGTACCTTGTTTTGGAGCAAAACTGTGCAACTGTTGCTTTCAGATGCCCGAAGCTTATTGTGGCACGGCTCCTCTTGCCACGGGGATGGGCTGTCCATGGCCTGTAGGTTTGCATCTTAAAAACGCTGGAAATTGTGCCCAGAATTTTACATCAGGAATGACTGTCCGCATCAGCTGAACTGTTTCGTTGTGCGATTGTGGTGTCAGGAGATGCTCTCAAGGGCCAATTCCCAGCCCCAGTTTGCCAGCCACTGCATGGGTTATGTGTATGTTTTATGTAAACATACAGAGGTAAATGTACCCAAACACACGAGTATATACATAAACATATAGTCACTGAAAATGGGAACAGGCTGCCCAGGGGAGTGTTTGAGTCACCGGGAGTGCTCCAAAAACATGCAGATCTGGCACTTGGGGGATGTGGTTTAGTGGTGGACGTGGCAGTGCTGGGTGAGTGGCTGGACTCGATGAATCCAGAGGTCTTTTCCAGCCTGAACCATTCCATGATTCTATGGACAGCACATAATCACATAAGTGTGCAATTAGTTAATTGTATGTTGTATTTAAATAATATATATAATGCATATTTTTAAATTATGCACACACACAGACACTCATATATATATATATACACACATAGGCAAGGCCTAATGCTATTGCCTTTATTTAAATAAAACGAGGTTTATTCTAAGCAGAAAAGGAAGGTTTTCTAGAGTGAAGATACAGAATTTCAGAGTTTCACGGATGATAAATATTTCCTAAATGTGAATTGGAAGAGCAAGACAATGCTTAGAGCATCCACAGCTGTAATATTCACGGTGTACTTGAACTGCTAGATGCAGCAAATACAGGACCATGAGCACAAACTGGCAGGGTGTATTTTTGACATGTGTCTATTTCAGAAACTCATAAGTAGGAAAAAGACTGGTATTGGACATGGGTGAAGATGCAGTCAGCATGAGAGTGCTGTCACGGAGCCACCTGAGAACCTCTGACAAAAGTTTTAAGTGCTCTCACTTCCTTTTATCTCCTTGGCCTCACTCATGTCCACTCAGGTCCACAGCTTCCCTCAGTCCCAAGAAACTTCTTTTAGAGACTGGTGTAGTCAATTGAAAATGTCCCTATTCCAGGTTTCTAAAGGCTGACTATGTTATTCACTTTATTCTTTAAAAATAATGCATAATTCATAACGATGCTTTCAAATTTGCTTTAATCTGCATTTATGAGATGAAGTATGTGCAGCTGTGAACAGTCTTTCATTTAGCTTCAAAATAATTTGGCATTAAGCAGTAGTTTGCAGGGGTTTATTAGCAGAAGTTACTGATGATTTTGATCAATTTGTTTGTCTGTTTATTACATAGTATTTTTTTACTCCTGTAGTGTGTTATTTTCTTCTTTCTTTCTTCTGCACCAGGTGCAGAATTAAATCAAATAGCGCATGTTATAAATACAAAAAACTAAAAAATCTGCTTGCCTTCCTTCGATGCTGCCTTCTTCCCAAGTCAGCACTGCCTTAATTAAACAAGTTTGGTCTGGTTAAAGTCTTCCACGGTGAGTTTTTCACCATGGATTGTCTGTAGTGGTTCTTCATGTCATGCTAGTGCAGCGTGAGACTAATTCATGGCTGAAAACTCTTGACGTAACTGCACACCAGAATTCACAGGCCTTTTGTTTGTCGTGGTTTTGAAGAGCAGTGGGAAGGCAACTAAACCAATGTCCCATTAATTCATTCCTTGGTTCTGAAGAAATGACAAAACATCTGAGCGCTGGGCGAATGATACCAGACTTTTATTTTTAAAGGCACATGAATAGATGCAGAAGAGTGCTAGTGGTCAGTATGCTATGCTACAATCAAAGATTTTCAATGGAAGGAGAGGAAATCTTTAAAAGACTAAAATCACTAAGATGATTCTCCACCCTATTGAACATTACATTATTTGATAACTGTCTAATTACAGTACTCTTTCCCCAGATCTGTGTGCATGTATGAAGTGGTGTGGTTTAAGCCTTTATTCATGGACATCCATGAAAAAGAAAATAATTTTAACCGTTCCTGATGTTCAAAAGACAGAATATGTATTCTGGGCAAATACCTTAGGTTATTCCCTCTCCTCCTAAACCCTTGCTGAGACTGAACTTCTTGTGCTATGTTTCTAGTAAAAATAACACTGTAAGCTTTTCCTAGCCAAAACCATAGAATAACACCCTCGTCTTCAGCACTGCAACTTTGTCTCTGTTGCGTCTTTGAAAGGTGACATTCTCATTTACTTGGACTGATATTTGCACGTAATGTGTGCTTTTTACCAGAAATGTTCTTTCCTATTATGACTGGATGAAAATCTTCCACAAATTTTCCGCAGTTTCTCAGTGGAAAAAGGATTTCTGATTTGTTTTTTGAAAAATCCTGCTGCCTATGAAAACATTCCAGTATCGAACTGCAAAAGTTCACAGAGGGAAATTCTTGGCAAATGCCTGAGTTTTACCTTCAATAACCATCTTGATTTTCATGCTAGCTGAGCTTCCCAACCTGACTTCACTCTTCGTGACACATCACAGCCTTGAGACCACCAGAGTCTTTTCCCCAAGAAGAAAGATCAAAGTGAAGATACACAGACGAATCCCAAGTTGTCTTTAGGGAAAGAAGTGGGAATGTTCAGCCTCTGAGCTACAAATGCTGTGTGGAGCACTGAAAAACATCGCTTTGGAGTTTTCCAGCCCAAACTGGAGATTTTCACTACAGAGAAACAGGGAAGCAGAGAGGCACACCTTGTCCTGCTCCCACCTAATCATCTCACAGATAAAATTATCACATTTTATTTCCAGCAGTGCTTCTAAACAAAGGCAGTTTGGGGAGAATGGGTGAAAGTTTCTTAATTTCGGTCCATCACCTCCAGAACGGTCTCACAAATCCTGTCAGCAGCATTCTGCAACCATCAGTGTAAAGGTCAGTCCCATATCTTTGAGAAAACGTGCCAATCCCTGTTCCACAGCTCAGCCTGTTTGAGAAGAGACATATTTACCTGTCCTCTCAAGGTCAAGCAGGGCCAGATAAAGGGCATTGGAGAGGCAGCTAACAAACTTCTCATTCATAAACCAAGCCTTTGTGAGACAGGTTAAAGAGGAATAATGCAGACAGTAATCCTAAGCCTGGCTTTTTTTGGAGACTTTTCAAGTCAAAACACCAGTAGTGAATGCCAACAAGACATATCCTACCCTCTGTGACTTTAATCATGGCATCACAGTAATGTTAAATCTTTAATCTGTGTACACAGATGTGCCTGGTTGGAACACTCACGTGTGGTTTTGCCCTTCTCACACCTCATAAGGGGAAGAGGCAGAAACTTCGAGTTATGTTCCTTAAATCTCCCGCTTTGGGGACCTTCACAAGGGCTAGGGGTCATTTGAGTTCTGAGTTGGAAATAGCTGCTGCTGGGCCATTCTGTGGCTGAGTAAAGGGAATTTTATCTCCTTTCCTCTGGCACAGCAGAGCCCTCAGCTGAGCATGGGCTGGCCCCGTGGTACTCAGGCATGACACAGCCTGCAGTGAGCTCCAAGCAGGCAGCAGCTCTGGCCTGCGAGGTCTGGCTGCTTCAGACTGCTCATTCCTCATGAGTTTTGCTCTGCTCTGCTTTCCCCATCCAGATGGATTTGTAATCCACATCAGCTGACTCAAGCAAACTTCGCTGCTGTATTACCCACTCACACCTAAGAAGACAGGGTGAAAAAAAGTGGGGGAAGCTCAATTGCTAGTGCAGATCTAGATTACATCTAGGCATTTGGAACGTTATTGCCTTCTTCAGCATTTAGAGAGTTTCATCACTGTTTCCTTCTGATGAACCTGACATGGTCAATTTCCAAGGTACAGAGCAGTGATTCCATTGGAATGTACTACAGCGTGACATGGAATTAAAGCAAGGCTTATATTTGTCAAGTGCACATTTGTATTTTCTTTTTTTCTTTGTGTTTTCATCTAGAAAGTTTTCTCCCATCACATGGTCTGTGTGAAACTGATTTTTATCTTTGCTTTCCAACCTTTGCTTCATGAGCAATAGTGACTAAAGCATCGAATTTCTTTACTGCTCTGTCTGGACCACAGACAGTGATAATGATCTCTCCTTGTGAAGATATCTCTTGCAGGGCAGCTGCTGTCCTCCACTGTGAAATCTGCCATGCATTCCTCCCCAGCTGCATCCTCTGTGTGATTAATAACATTTGGTGCCTGGCCATAGAACCTACACCCTGGACATACATCTATCCTCTCACCATCTTTTTTTTTCTTTCACACATTTTGGACAGTACCAGCAAAAATGTTTCACGATCTCTTGTGTCATTTACCTCACACTCTCCCTTTTTCCTTACTTTGGAAATAAAAATATTGTCCATGTGCTTCTCTCTGTTCCTTCTTTCTACCACCTCTCTGCTGGATTTGGGGTCAGGACTTTGGTTTGGAACTTTCCTCCACTTCCAGTTGGACCTTTGCATACATTAAATGATATTTTTGCGTTATTGTCATTACATGTCCTCGTTTCACACCATTCTCGATGGCTGTCAGCCCAGACAGTTTTCCTTTTTGGTGACTTTTCTACCAACAAGTTGAATACACAGTGGATGCCTGGTACAGTCGCTGTCATACTGCTTCTGAGGGGTTACAACCTGTCCATTATCACTTTCAGTGTTTTCACTAAAGTCCCCATTCTCTGGGGCTAAACGCCAAATAAAAATGTGGACTTTCATCTGCTGCACGTTCACAGTTAGGAAAGAGAAGTTTGGAACATGAAGGTTCTTGTAGGAGCAGAGGAGTGTAAAGACTAAGATTTTTGTTATAACTCTGGGTTTTGAGAGCTCAGTGTTTCTGAAGGCATCTGACAATACCCTTGCCCTTGACAGAGGTTTCTGGAGGTCACTTATCAACCCAGCACAGCAAATGCTTGTCTGTGGCTGTTCCTGACACTGGTGCCTGAGGACCTCAAAGAAAAAAATATCAGGGTATGTAAATAAATCATAAGAGCCAAAGGTTTAGATTAAAAAAACATTGTACACTATAATAAAGCCTTTCTCTTATGAGTGACAGGGCCTTTTCATACTTTATCCTCCTGAACTCCTGGTTTAAAAGAGTAGCTGGGCCTCGGAAACATATCATGTACTTTCCTTCCTTTCCCTTCCCTTCCCTTGTTCTTTATTAATGAAAATATTTAGACAAAAAGGGGTCCTTATTTCCTGAGAGTTCATCCGCCTCTCCTGTTTATTCTCTACCTGGTGTCACAGTCCCTCGAGTTTTGGCAGTGTAATAATTTCCAGAGCAGTCCTGCTGGGATGTCACAAGCAGAGGATTAGGATTTCAGATTTTTAATAAGTAGAAAAAGAAAGATGAATACTTAAACAAAGGCTCTGCCTTCAAGTAAATATCCTCAATAATGTACAATAAGGAAAGAAAAACAGGGGAAATGTCCAATACTTAGGCAGAACTGTACAAGAACAGTTTAGCTTTTTCAAACTTTTCCACAAACTCCCAGATGGATTTAAGGAATGCCGTTGCCTTTTGTCTTCATCCTCCTTTAGAAAGCTGCCTCTGTATTTTTTTTTTGGGCAGGAGAAAGTACTTGGCAATGCTTCAGACTGGACTGAATAAGATTTTAATGACCTTTTTTGCGAAGCTAAATGGCAGGATCCCACCTTAAATACAGGGCTGTATTCCCAAATAATAAACAGAGAATTCCTGTCAGATGGGGGCAGAGCACGGTGGGTACAAGATGGGCTGGGGAGAGCCAGGCAGTGCTGCTGTTGATCACGTTTAGGGCTTGGGGCTGTGAAAAAAACCCCACCAGATGTGGCTCTGAGGAGGCCCTCAGTAGTTTTTTAGGGTTATTGTCGTCTGCATTGTAGATCACACCAAAGCAGGTAGGTGGGTTAGACAAATTGGGTGGGTTGGGCAAGCACACAATTAACTGAGCTTGTAATATTTTAATTACAGGCACCAAGAAGCCTAGGAAGCAATTAGGGTTTGATACCATGAGCACGAACCTCCAGGTGTAGCTCACACACCTCACGTGCAAGTTAAAATAACCCCGAGGGGCCAGATTGTGCCGTCAGTATTCCCACGGGGTGGTTGTTTATTCTCCAAGTAAATCTCTTTGAAACCCAGCCTGTTTAGAACAGCAAAATCTGCTGTAAATGTCTACCAGAAAATGACCATGTGGCAAAAAAGAATCCTCTGAAAAATTACACTTCCATGCCTTAGCTGTCTAACACAGTTGCTGTTAGACATAAGGCTTTAAGTGATGTGTCTTTCTACTGTTACCAGAATAATATTTCAGTATAAGTATCCAAGTCACATCATTCCAAGTCTTTGTAGTATGGTACAACTACAGTCCTTGAAAAATCTGCATTTGTTTCTGAGATGAAAGCACACTGATATAAACCCCAAAGTTTTGAGACCTTCAAAAAATAATGTGCTGTTTTCCACAGAACATGTTCCACTGCAATTTTGCAGATACTGCAGGCAGATAGTTTTTTATGCTTTGGTTAAAAGAAGCAGCACAGTTTTAAAAGGACTGGTATTTTAAACATTGTATTTTATTTTCCAACTATGACAATGTCTTAGGTCAAACACCTCTCTTCAAAGCACTGGATTGCTCACCTAACTGTCTCTGAGGAAGTAAGCCCTAAGTTCCTGAAAATGAAGCACAAAAATAAAAGGTGGCCCTTGGATAAACAGTCTGCTACCCTCTGGTTCCAGCAGGTTTTCAGGACTGCATTTGCATTTCACGTCCATGTTACATGCAGCAATTAGTAATACTCTGATGTGTTTTCTTTTACATGCCTGTAGCAAGGCATTGTGTAATTTGTTCAGAGAGTGGTTTCATTTGCATATGCAGTCATTGCAGTTATATTTGCAAATGAAATATGGATTCATGTACACTCGTGGGATAACCATATACGCTTCCTTCTTTTACTATTTGGACTGTATTTATTTTTTCAGGTCAACATTTATCCGGTTTGCGTAAGTCTTCCTTCCGGATGGGAGCAATTGTAGCCTGCAAAGTACTTACCTACCCCAGAAAATGTGTTTGCTGGCATTTTTACAGCTCCATCTCTACACCAAGTTGTAGAATACTGTGACGTCAAAAAACTCTCTCCATTGCAAGTGCAATTCCCGGTGGTTGGAGCACAAAGCCCTCCACAGCTGAGCTATTCCCTCTGGCAGCTTACCTGTGGCAGCATCGTCTAATCAACCACACATTTCCACAGCTTTTGGGGTAGATTTATGGCTGACACTGAATTCTGCTGGTGAATTTGCAGTGTGGAGCATTACTGGTTGAAAGTTACTTTTCCCATTTTCCCCTGCTCTATGCTAATCATTACACATGCAAAGATAGCCAGGAATATTTTTTAAAATGAGGATTTAATGTCACTGGGGGCATTTAGGGGTTTGGATGGGTTTCTTTGGGTGGGGTGTTGTCTTGGTTGTGGTTTGGGTTTTTGTGGGGTTTTTTTTCCTTCTTTTAAGAGAAATTACAAGAAATTAATTTCTTGCTGCGAGACCCTGTGTCAAAGGCAAGGAGAGAAATGACAGCTGGGGTGAATAAATTACTCCAAATCTTTTCCCCCTGCTGTGCCAGAGCGGAACAATCTGTTACCTGCAGATCAATTACACATTGGCCAGCGGTGGCAGGTTTCAACTGCAGGTATATGGCCTTAAATAACGGGGCAAAAACACCCTGTGCAGGCACCCACTGTGGGTGAATTGTGTGTCACTTGTGCATTTTCAGTTCTGGCAGGTGCATGACCACTGCTCACAAGTTAACCAAAGCACGCTGTGGAATCCCAGGTGTAAAACACCTTGAGGTTGTTCCACTGAGAGGAATTTGGTAAAGAGCTCGAGAATTTTTTTGCTCGCGGTATCCAAATTCGGGCAGCAGTAAACACTTCAAAGCCCCCAGCCCTTCCAGAATCGCTCTTGGGAAACAGGATATGGTATTTAGCATGCTGAGTAGTGAAAAAAACCTACTACTTTTATGTCGACAGCGTTAAAAATAACAGGAAAGCCAACTTCTCGTAGAGCCAAGGATCCCTAAGGATTTTAAACAGGAATTGTCTTTCTGTAGTAGCACATCTGCAGGTGCAGATGGAAACATCTTTGAGTAGGAGTCACAGAGGAGATTTTTCTCAACTATGGGTGATGGAAAAATGTGGGTTTTGAAAGTCAGAGGAACTCCCATAGGATTTTAGGGTGTTCCTGGTTTAAACCTGGTTTTTGCTACCACAAAATCCTATCCAATGCAGGATTGATTTAAATGCTCGCTCCTGAAAGACTGGGCTTAAAAACTACTGCTCAAGTCTCTGTGAGGCTGAGGGGCTACGAGGAACATGAAATCAGTTGAAGACACCTTTGTAGACATGGAAGGACTTGCGACAGGTCGGGGTGCTAACAGGGAATGTGGCTGCTGCAAGGGTCAAACCGCTACACCTTTTTGAAAATGCCTTCTAAAAGATTGAGGAATTCTACAGCCTGGTAATGGTGATATGCACCCTAAACTGAGCTTTGTCTGCAGCTTCCACCAAGGAAGCAGGCTGAGAAGTCTGCACATGGGGATTCAGAGAGCAGGTGCCTCTTTTCGGAAGGTAAAATGGAGTTGTTACACAAGTCAAAGTTGGAAGTTCTTTATTTTCTGACTGAAGAGTTAATCCTTGGAGGGCCAAAAGAGCTGGATTTAAGCTAGGCATTGCAGTAACAGCCTCTCTGACAGCTCATTTTTGGAACACTTTCTTTTTTTTTTTTTTTTAGTTAACAAGGATTACAGAGAGAAAAAACAAAACCAGGATTTGGGAGAAGGAAATATATCTGATGAGGAGATGCTGTGGTTTCTGACAGTGTAGTATTTTCTTCATCAGGCAGCTCCTTCTGCTCTCTCGTCACCATGATGTCACATACTGTGATTGCCTTGGAAATACAGCACCCCTTCTGTAATGACTGAGTTGCTTTCATGTCTTTTTCCTTGTTCATTACTCATTTCTTCTGTGAATCGTTACCATAATTTTGTTCTAAGCATATTTGGAGTTTTAAAAAAAAGTATTTGTGTCTAAAAATCAGAAGACTGTGGAGCTTTATGGTGTCGGGTTTACTCTCTTTTATTTTAAGAGAAAAAACTTTTTTCGAGATGAGATGAACGAAAGGTAATCATGGTTCTTACATTTTTAGGACTCACTGAGGTCCTTGCATGGACTACAAGTTAATTTCTTGGACACACAAATGTTAATTTATTTTCAAGCTTTTATCAAATGCGAGGCAAAGAATCAACCAATTTATTACCTTTACAATAGGAAATAGATGATCCTTTGTTTGCAGCTTCAATACTCCTGAAAAAGTATTGGATAAACTTTGGATCAATAAAGTACCACTCTAAACCATTTAATGAAATATTTTCATGAAACAGATATATGTGAAATAAATACTTTTACAGGAATGTTTTCTGGTCTTTTCCTTAGTGCAGACAATACAATTTTTCAGCATTGTGCCGAAGAAGAAAAATTAGAAAATAAATTGAAATTTCATTTATCAAGATGAAAGGAAAATTGAATCACATAAACAGTGAAAACATCACACGATAGAAATAACTTGTTTGATTTGTCATGTAAGTTTTCTTTTAAGTTACTGATTGTAGAAAACAAAGCTTTTTTAGGGCTTATGGGATGTATCTTGATTCAAATCTCACCTGCTGAGCTCAGGGTTAATATTTAGTTTTGTAGGAATAGGATCTGTTGCTACTGAGAGGAGAGACATTGAGAGTTTAGAGCCTCTCAGACCTGGTTGGGAGTTCTTCTGCTGTGTGCAGGCAGCTGATATGAAATGTGTAAAAACACTAGAAAGACACTAAAGATACCAGAAAATTTGTAGCTTGGTATTTTCTTGGTTTGTTCTTTTTAATTTGTGTGGTTGATAGGCCAAGTTGCTACTTTAACGTACTGTAATTCTTCAATTGTTCCTCTGCATTGCCGTGCAATAAAAGGAAATTATGAAACGTGGCCAATATTAAAAATCATTGAAATATGGGCAGCAATTCATAGCATGCAACTTTCCCTTACACATAGAAGATATAAAAATTTTAAAAGAAAAAAAAACCTCATGCGTGTTCAATTATTCTTGTTCCTGTAGAAAGTTTTATACGGATCTATTCAGGCTGAGGTATTCCAAGGAATTGTAATTTTTTGCTTTCACACATATACAAAATTAAATGTAGCAAAAATTAAACTTATGCTTAGAATACCAGTGGGCTTCTTTCTTTTACCCATATAAGCAAATACCATTCAATCAAAAGTTTCACAGTGTGTTTAGAAGGTGCAAATGTGATGCCTTTAGTAAAAAAAATTTTGCACTTTGGGAATGAGTCATTTTATCAAAAGGAATACTAGACCTCTAAAGCTAGTAATTTTTTAAAAAGGCTGAAAGTGTCTATCAGTAATTTGCTTCAGAGCTGCCCACAGCAATGAAATTTTTTAAGTGTTTATTAAATTTAAAATAAATTTTAAAATTCATTTAATATATTAAACATTTAAAGTGTTTATTAAATCTGATGTGGAGGGACTACTGAGGTTAGTCATGAATTAAGCTAGAGGAGGTCCAAATGACCTCTCTGTGCTGGTCAAGCTATGATGGGGGCCCAAACACTTGTTTAACACTGCTGGCAACCTAAATGAAACACCACATCTTGCTTTATTATCAACAGCAGACATGCAAGAGTTCATCACACACTGCTTTGCTTCCCTAGCACCGTAAAGCTGTGCAAGAAAGAGAATTCCTTATATTGCCCTTTAATTTGGACTCCAACCTTTTATTTCGCCTCATGTTTGCACTGTAATATCCTCACTGAAAAACTGTTTTTCATCTTGGGACTCCCAGGTGCTCTGTTAATGCAAGTAACAATATTGTGAAGGAATATCCAGAGCAGTAATTCTCAAATTTGTCTTAAAAGACAGGGAAAGGGATCAAAGGCTGTTAAATAGCTTTAGCAGACAAAACCACCTAAGAAAGGTGGGGAAGGACTTCTTACAAGGGCTGCAGTGACAGGACAAGGGGCACAGTTTTAAGCTGAGAGATTTAGACTGGGTGTGAGGAGCGCATTTTGTGTGCTGAGGGTGGTGAGACACTGGGACAAGCTCCCAGGGAAGCTGCGGATGCCCCATCGTTGAATGAGCTCAGTGTTAGGCTGGAGTGGCCTTTCCTGATCTGGTGAGAGATATCCCTGCCCATGGTGGTGGGGGTGGACCACAGGATCTCTAAAGGCCCCCTCTAAACGAAGTCATTCCATAGTTTTTTCCCAGTCACAATAGTCTGATTCTCCATTCACGGGATTACAGCCTGTCCCAGTTGTGATTCCCTGCTTGCTCCCCCATAACTTTGGGGAAATGGCTTGACCTGGAAAGTCTCAGATGAGTTACTGCTGCTGAGTAACAAGGGGGTTTGCCAGACCACGCTGCATGAAGGTGCATTCTTTATTTAATCCATCGATTGTCTGAATCATGAGAAGGCTGAAACAATCGGGAGTTCACCGAGCAGCATTGAACAATAGGGACATTGAGTCCATTTCCAATGTAAAACACCACCTGAGGTTTCCTTCCTCTTGACAAAACTTACCACAAACCTCAACATAAAATAAAACGTTTATGGTCCTTTTTTTTTCCTGGCCTCAAAGAATGCTGAATTGCACAGGTGAAATAAAACACGTATTGGACTTTGAGATTGTACTGAAATGTGATATTACTCCGACCTTCTTCTGCACTTGTCGCTAAGAGGGGAAACTGCACACAAAGAAGAAAGCTTTGAGAACAGTTTATTGCTACATAAACTTAATACCGTGTAAACAGGAAATGTTTGCCACATAGGGACAGTGGTATGTTTATGTGTTTACCATAAAGGATCAGTGCATACAGTGGGAAGGACACCGATTTGCAGCTTGGGGAAAGCCAGTTCCTTCTGGTAGGGCCTGGAGGAGATTTTATATCATTGACCTTCATTTATGGTTTGTTGCCTTGTATTCTGTGTGGTGATAAACTCAGCAATTCTTATACAAAGCTCTGCCTCAACTATTATGTTAGAAAGAAAATTTTATATAAACAGATGAATTGCACAAGCAAGGTGGGTCTTTATTGACTTTCCCATTGAAGCCGATTTAAAGCGTAGATATATGGGGGTTTTTTCAGTTGGTATTAACAAAAACAAAACATTAGTGAACCATCTTTTTAAATGGTGAACTGAAGTCTGCCACAACTGAATTATAGAAGTAATTACATATAGAAATATAGGACTTAGATATCTGATATACTGAGGGAAACGGTACTTCTGTAGAATGCCCTTGAAGATATTGTCCCTTATTTCCATGTGACTATTCTAGTAGCTTGTGACTTCAAAAATGAGTAGTAATCTGAATTAGGTTTTGTTGTTGTTGTCGTTGTTGCTGCAATTTTCCGGTCTTAAGCTCCCCCAAGCATTTGCATTTCTGCTTCAGGTGTGTGAAACCTGTGAGTAGATCAAATATATCAGCACTGTTGTGGGTTATCCGGTCCTGTCCTGGCAAAAACAAACTCTGGTCTCACACTGATGTGGCAGTGTTGTGGGACACTTTGGTGTAGCACCAACTAGTTCCACGAGATTCACAGCATTCCTGTGCTCAGACGAGCCTGCTCTGAAGAGCCTCCGAGTCAGAACTGGTTTCTTCACTTTTTCTTTTCAGGCAACAAACTCATTTTAAAAAAAGCAGGGAAGTCAAAACTTTAGAAATCCCAAGCAGCAACCAATAAAAAAAACTCACAAAACCTGCTATGATAGGGGCCATTCTTCAAGGTGATTCAGGTCAAGGTGGCAGCTAAAAAACTGTGTTTAGGTGTTTAAATCCCTTTCAAAATCTGATTTTCACACGCATATATTGTATTTACCCATCAGAACACTTGCAGTGATTCTTTTACTACTTACATTTTGTTTCTGAAGTTTTTGAGAATACATAATTTCTGTGAACCCCATACTTACCATATTTCATGTGCTTTCCTTCCTGCTGGGCTTCCCCTTTTTGTTCTGCAACTTTCCTCTAAGAAAAGAGTATGGAAAAAAAGTTGGATTCTGGATTTGAAGACCTTCACATTTTTCATTGTTTAAGAAGCCAAGAAATCATCAAATATTCAACCTCATTCTATGGTAAATCTTAAAAGTTCAAGCTCTGTTCCAAATTCCTCTCTCTCGGTATCATCATAGTTGTCAGCTGTTTGCAGCACTGGTAACAATCTGTCTTCACGTAACTGGTATCAAAATATATAGTGCTAAAAATTACAGATAATTAGAACTTTTCAGACACAGATGCTGTAAGTTTTCACTTAAGTTTTCCAGCAGGAAACCCACACTTGTCAGCTTCAGTTGCAGCTCTGTAACTTGGGCTGTTTTCTTAAAACTTTTCTCGGAATATGAGTAGCAAAGTGACCAGAGGAAAAGGAAATTTCTCACTCACGCCAAGTGAAATTGAACAGACCTTTTTTTAAAGTTTATTTTAAAGGAAAACCCGCCAGAATAGGTCTGTAGAGATCTCAGAGCAGTCGGGGAGAGAGACATTAGGCTCTGTTTCATTCTGCTGTCATCCACCCAGGTTTCACGGTAGCATTAGAAGGTAAAGCAACTGGAACAAACTTTGGAGCAAGGTGAAAAGAGGATACAGCAGCTGGTAGCAGATTTGGAGTCCAAGGCTGTTCTCCTTGCTAAAATCTCTTAAAAGTATTTATCAGATGTACCAAATGGTAATAATGTCGGGATAAATCTCACTGAAACTTCTGGGAAATAGAGGTTTCTTAACTGAAAATACTGAGTTTATAATGTGATATCAAGCCAGATAATGTCCACACCGTTCTCAGAAGTGAAATATACAGTAGTAATAGTATATTGCATTCAGCAATAAACAGAACTTCTTCTGCTTAATTGTATCATTTAGACACAGAAAATGGCCAAATTTCAAAGCCAAATTGGGAAGCTGAGCCTTAATGATAAGTTTAATGGTACAATCAGCAAGGTATGAATAACCTTGGGAGAGAGAGCCATGGTATCAGTTAAACTGGAAAGAATTCAGCCTCCACACTCATTAGGGAAAGCACTGAAAAATAAACAGAAATTCTGGAGCTCAAAGTTACTAAGCAACTGCACTTAAAGGAAGAAATATCAGACTGCGTTTGTCTTTGTGTGTCCTGTTTATTGAATTCACTGCAAAATTATTGCGAAGCAATAAACTAACCTGGGAAATTTCTTATATATTCTCTCAGTTTTGTTCCCAGTACTTTTTATTTGTCTGCAATACATTTCATTAACACTTTGCAAATGTTTATGGCATTAAAAAAGGCAATCTAGGCAAACTGTGGTGTGATAATTCCAGTCAAGTGGGCAAATTCCCTAAGGATGTGAAGACTACAAAACTGCACGAAAAAGCACAAGATCCATACTTTCTCTCGTGCCTGTCGCTGGCTGAAAAAAGGAAATGGAAATACCAATTACTTGCTCAGACAGCATGGTGGGAGTAGTCCTCAGAGAGAGAGAAGGTTTATTTAAAGAGAAATTTCAATAAATCCTGAACCACGCTGCGTCTGACCCCTGTGCAGAATGCCACTGAGCTGACCAAGAGCCTCACAGATTGTATGGGTCAGTCAGAGCTGCTGTCTAAGCACTTTCCTTCTTCTTCCTCAGATGATTGAATCCCACAGGATGGACAGAGGAATGGTCCTGACCACGGCTCATCAGCAGCTCAAGGTGAAAGAAAGGGGAGGGATGTCACTCCTTGCAAAGTAAGGAGGGATGGAGGTGGGAGAGGTTGAGAGCTCAGGGAAGACTTTTGTTTGTTGTTTCTACCATTTCGTGGCTGAGTATAAAACTTATTGCAACATGAAATCTCATTAATCCTCTGCAGTCTATAAGGACAGCTTTTATCTTCAGGAGAGCAATCCTTCCTCACAACAGCAGCCGTCTCTCTGCTATACAGATAATTTAGAGACTCTCCCACAGACTCCACAGTCTCTCCGAGAGACTGAATTAGTGTCTTCCAACTGCCACTTGCGATCATATTTAAATCTTTTTTTACTGATCTACAACTTCTTTGAGATTCATAACTTATTTCATTTAATCACAGTTTGGTGAGGAAAGTCTAGGTAGACTTTGTATCATTTTAGGACACAGAAAGTCAGTTGTGTGAGGAAGGACATTATGAGATATTAAAACACTGAATGGACCCCATTCAAGTGACAGTTTAATTTTGTCACATGTCATGAGATGATCTATCCCATTGGCCCCCTCCGGCCTTTAGGAGGCTGCTGATACTGTATAACATCAAATTGAAGGTCGGTAGAAAAATGTTCTAATTGATTTTCCACTAGAGAAAGCTGCTGTGACAGAAACTTCTTTGTTAAACAAATCATAGCATTTTTGATCATTTTTTGTTTGTTTGTTTGCAAAAATAAATATTAGAAAGTGTTAAAAAGTATCCAAAGGCCGATTTTTATATTTTAAATGCATGTTTTATTGATAATTTCAAAATAATGATTTGCTTTTGGGTTTTCTTAGAGTGTTTCAAAGGGATTTGAGTTCCAAAGAAAATGTTCCGCATTTATTAAAGTAAAATACTTATGCTGATCCAGTTTGCTCTTTCCAGACATGTGAAAGAATTCATGAGCTTGAAAATCAGTTTTCTGACAAAGCATAACTAAGATTATGACAGAAAATGTGAATTCATACACTATAATAATTAGCAAGATTCATAATCTTGCATGAAGCAGTGAGTCACTTCAGTTATTCAAAGAACAAATATCCTGTAGTAATGTAAGAAACAAATAAACTGTAAATTCACAGTAAAGCAAATTCAAAGCAAATTTACTTTTACAGGAAAGTAAAAGCTATTTCAGAGTCAGTCCTTCTGGAGTGAAAAATCATCGTTTTCAAAGCCACTACCATCAGGTTATATTCAAATAGTCATAGTCACAGAAGGCTGTAACCTGCAGCTTCCTTTGATGAGTCTTGTATTGATTTCACCCTGAGTCTGGAAAAAACTGAGATCCAGAGCAGATGAAATGTACAACACAAACAACACAAACAACACAATCAGACCTTTAGATTCCTATGTACTTTAGAGAGAGAAGCAAGCATTAAGATTCCTGTTTGACAGAGACAAGAGATGGTGACTCCGGTGAGGATACACGGGCGGGCAGGCAGTTACGAAGCTGGGAAACAGCTCTGGGAAGAGCCGCTCTGAAACCCTGATGTCCCCACCAGAAATGAGCCAGATGCAGCAGAGCTGAGTGACTACTCAGAACGGCCCGTGTGGGTTTGGTACAGCAACCCTACAAAAATCCCAAAGCGCAATATTTAAAATTTTTAGAATGGATTATTGCTACTTATCACCTAGGCCGTGATGAAGCACAGAGCTTAAGCATCGTTTCTAATCCCTTTGACTTGAATGAGCTTTGAGTCAGTTGCTTTTTCGTATTCATACCCTTTATTGTAAGTGTTTTCTGATGCAAAGCAGAGTCTAAGTTGGTTGTATTGCCTACTTGCATACAAATGCTGTGGCTGTTGTTTCATATGGTTAGTCACCAAATCCAGAAGCATGGAACCTGTCCAAAGATTCCAAAGCAGCATCATATCACACTCCTTACTGGCCAGCATCCCGTGTACACAACATAATATACGTGAAAATGCGATCCCGAGAGGAATTTGGCGCTCTAAAACATCCCTTACTCTTCGGAGCATCACTTATCCTTTGAAATCTCTTCAGAGCAATTACATGAAAGAAACAACCTACTTAAACACAAAACCATTCATATTGTTTTTCTTGTGATTAAAAAAAAAAAAAAGTAATGTATGGTTTTGTGACTGTGATTGCTTCTGCAGTCGAGTCCAGTGTAATATTTGCTTCATTGAGGAAAAATTCAGCAGGTTAAGCTAAATTTTTTGTCCAGTCAGATAGTTAAAAAACAAAACAAAACCACACAAAACTACCCCTCCATCTGTATAGTTCCCATAGGACATCTAGAAAATATCTTCAAAAAGAATCCATATTAAATATAAACGTTAAGTTGAGCATTTCTGTAGGTCTACCACTATTTTATTTCACAGTCACAACTGGCTGAACACAAGCTATGAGGTCTTCTCTGTTTAAATAAACAATTTTTCTGATTATACCCGACTCTTAAGAACTTTTTCTCTTTGTTTAGTGTGAAATGAGATCATCCCATACATACAGACATGCTAATCACTCATTTTAACACCTGAAGGAAGAAAATCTCACATGAAAGCATTGCACAAAGAGAAAAGACCTTGGCAGTTGATCTAAACTACAGTAATGTAGCTACAAACATAGTTTCGGGGAAAAAAGCCACTTTTAAACAATATCTGGCTGATGATTTGAATGTTTTCCTCATTAACTCCATTCCTACATGTTTACAAGGCAGTGAGAGCAAAAGTGAGAATGACAGTGTTCCATCAGTAACCTTGGAAAATTAGACAATTCATGAACATGGCAACTGTTTATTTCTGCTTAAATATGACGGAAAAGTACCAATTCCCAAGGATGCAGCCAAATAAGTGGTGTGCAGAGGGGGATACATGGGAAAGGCAGTTGAGATACACCAGCAAATATAAATGAGTTTGCAAAACTTAGAAAGTGCTGTCTCAGTTGAAAAATTAGTGTTGTCATTAACATTGAGGTCCTAAATAAGTTGCCAGATCAGTGTGAGAGCTATGTAGAAAGTAAATGATTAAGCTTTTCCTGAGCCTTGAATAAAAGACTTGTTCATTTTCAAAGAATATGTCCCTGAAAGGATGTGTTTGCACAAGGGGACAAATAGCTTTGCACTTTGCTTTGTTTTGGTTCCTCTAAAGACAGTATATGTCATCTGTGAAAAAACACAATAAAAGCAACATAGGAAGGAAGAAGAGACCCAAAATTTGCTTTGATGTGTGTAAAATGGTCTGTTTGTGCAAAAAAAGCAAGCAAGTCCAGAGGAGGACAACAAAGGGGATCAGAAGGCTGGGGACAGGCTGGGAGAGCTGAGGGTGCTCAGCCTGGAGAGGAAAAGGCTCCAGGGAGACCTCAGAGCCCCTTCCAGGGCCTAAAGGGACTCCAGGAGAGCTGCAGAGGGACTTTTGACAAGGGCATGGAGTGACAGGACAAAGGGGAATGGCTTCACACTGAAAGAGGGCAGATTTAGATTGGATATTAGGAGGAAATTGTTCCCTGTGAGGGTGGGGAGGCCCTGGCACAGGGTGCCCAGAGCAGCTGTGGCTGCCCCTGGATCCCTGGCAGTGCCCAAGGCCAGGCTGGACACTGGGGCTTGGAGCAGCCTGGGACAGTGGAAGGTGTCCCTGCCCACGGCAGGGGGTGGAAGAAGATGAGCTTTAAGACCTTTTCCAACTCAAACCATTACACGACCCTGTGGAAACACCAGATTCATACGGGCGGATTTCTGCTGACCACCGATGGTATTAACTATTTTTTACACATTATTTATCCATATTTATATATTTAAATAAAAGAAAATGGGGCCTGAACTTAGGAATTTTGGAATTAATGCAAAGTCTTTCCCTTTTTGTTTTGCATTCACTGGGTTCATCTCATGGAGGATAGAAGAACAAATATGGGAAAAAAGCCTTGATTATGGGCTCTCTCCCAGACCCTTTCCAACTTGTTTTGGGGTTTTGCATGCTCTTCTGGAGGCAAGGCTTTGCAACACCTTTCTGTAAGCGTAGTTTCCTCACTGTTGTGTGTACAAAAGTGCATCTCTTGCAGAACTGACAATGGAAAAACCAATGCAGTGGCTTCAACTGCCCCTGTTTTAGCCAGTTTTATTGCTGTTTTTCTTTCAAGGCAACTGTCGCCTAAGCATGTTGCAGTTTTGGTTTGAAGTCAGTGAAACAACTCAAGATGTGGATAGAAATCTCAGTGTGACTTTCAAAAGCTGACATTTCTCTTTAAATTAGATGTTCAGGGGGGTTGCAAGTTCTGTGTAGGTGTGTAATTTTTAGATAATTTTTAGATACCCTTAAAACCGACAAATACCAGCACCTTGATAAATACCAGTATCGGTTTTCAGGGACATCCTTCCAGGAAGAAATAAGCTCTCCTTGTAGAACAAAACTAATTTCTATCTGACATTTATTACACATGCTTAGTAGTTTAAACAAATGGGTCATTTCAGGCTATAGAGTGGGAAAAACAAATAACCTCTTGCAGGTTATGTAGAAAATAAAAACATATTTCAGAGTTGATTAAGCACCTAAGCACTTAAGCCCCACTATCAGATGCAAATGATTGAAATACGTACACTGCCATTTGTTCAAATCAAAAAAATGTGGCAATACATGGAGAATATACAGATTAAGTTTTATTTTTTAACTCTTGCGAGAAGAAGGGCTCAGACAGATGTTTTTGTCCAATGTAGGATGGAATACAAACTAAACAAACAGCTCCCAACAACTGAGAACTTTACTCCTGCTTGTCATCTTCGTGGGTCTGCCTTGCCGCCTTGCAGCTCTCAGGACATATCGTCTCTCTATAAATGTCTCCCCACACGAAGCCCAACAAGTTTTGGGTTTTCTGCAGATGTGTTCTAAACGTGCAAGTACCACAGCACCTGGGACGAGTGATCATTTCCCACTTTGCCCCTAACACCTGTGCAATTATTCTCACTTCAGTCACTGGTGTCACACAGATGTAAGTCAGTAATGGCACTTCCCTCCTGTATTCCCTCTTGCCTTCATGCATTGCAAGGCAATGGGTCCCTTCTCCTCCTTCTCTGCCCAAGGCATGGGAATTTCCACGCAGCTTCCATCCTTGAGGGACTACCCACCCCCAATTGTTGACAACATTTACTAGACACTGTGCATTTCCCAAAGAGGAACGGAGCCACATTCTCTGACCTTTCATTTAGCTCTTACAGCAGCTTTGTTCCACTGACAATGCACAGTCCTGCCTAGCTGGGTTCTGCAAGACTGGCTGTAAAACCAGTTTTAAGGGTGGGTGTTTACAAGTGGCATTGCTTGCTCGTTCATTAACTTCTCAAACAGCCAGAATCCAGGAACTGAGTATCACAGTTATGAGTTTAAAAACAAACAATTGGGATTATTAGCCTGTTCCCCCTGCCCTCCACCCCATCGGCTTTCACCCAAAGCATCGTGGTGCCACAATGTGAGGCCAGGAGCTGCCACATGCTGAATTCTGCACGCAGCTCTGAGTGCTTTGTATTGAAAATCATCGGGATGAGAAAAGGTTCACACAGTCCAGATAAAGGATAAGATCCATGAACAGGAGTGGCATGGAAGTGGGAACATACACACTAAAGCTCCTCAGGCAGCAGACCATAAAAATCACAGGGAACATGAGGGTAGGCAATGACTTGACCGCCTCTTCAAACACAGGAGTTAGGAAACATCTAGCAACACATCTGACAGAACTACAGTCTTGCAGGTTCAGCTAAACCAAAGAGGATATACGAAAATTTTCAAAAACCGACCATAAAAACTTAATGGAAGCGCAATCCAGCAAGAGCTATTAAATATAGCAGAGGAGTCCTTGACGTGGTAATTACTGGAGGTTGTGACTCTTCTGGGAAAGTACTTGTCCTCAGTTCTTATTTTAGGTATCCAGCGTTGAGAGCCATTTCCTTTATTACTCCAGTTATTTTTGTGCTTTTCTGTAGATTTTGAAAAGACAACACTGATGCTGTTTGTTGCTGACATATCTTTTTTTTTTTTTTTTTTTTAATTCCCACCCGTATCTACCATGGTGATTGCTGCCCTGACACTGCAGGTACACTAAATACCACACTATTTCCCAAAAACAAGGGATGCCCAGCACTGCAGGTTTTATTCACTCATGTCCTTTGGCAATAACCATCTTTATCCCTCAGAATAACTGGGAAGTGCCCATTTCTCTCCTCCATTTTGCTACACTGGTCATACTTTCTATCTGACGTCTTTATGCTTATCTGGCAAAATCAGTGAAGCAAACCTCCCAGACAAGACCTGACAGTTATGGAACAGCTTCCTTTCACAAAAAATCAAGTTGAATTTCCTTAACGTATTTATTCTTACACATTTTGGGGATTATTTGAAAGACTCCTTTCAAGTAGCCATTTCTTTGTACACCTTACACAGCGTGTTCTCTCCTGTTCGCGGGTGGAGTGTAGCCAGAACTCCTCTCCTTGCTTCTTGCTGGCTGCTTCCACTCCCCACAGCCTGGAGAAAAGCAGTTTGAGAGGCTACCGTGGAATTCACTCCAATCAAACTCGGTATTTATTGTGATCCTACTAATTTACTCTGCCAGGAAGGTCAAGTGAGCAGCTTTACAAAGAGCTGCCTGACAGAGGAGCTGTCAGAAAAAAAAAAAAAAACTGTCTGGTGGTGGTGGTGACTTGGATCCAATGGAAAGAGGAAAGCCCCAAGAGTCGGATTGAACAGAGTGGCAAAATAATCAAATTAGGTGGTAAAATAAGCAATTTCGGCGTTTAACACAGCAGAGCCTTCAGCACCTCTTATACCCACAGTCCAAAAGCTATTGACTGAAAAGCCAGAAAGAACATCTGCAGATTTTTTCTGAGCTTCTTTGCAAAAAACTGAGGAAAGACTTCTGGAACTCTGTGTCCAAGGTGAGTAGAGAGGGTGTGGGTATTTCAGCACAAGATGTGCACTCCTTCCTCTCAGCTAACCTGTGGTATGTAGAGTATTGGTACCCGACCATAGATTGACCTGAAAATTTTCTTGCCTGATGAACAGGACAGAAATAAGTCCCACATTTAATGTTATGTCAACTCCTATGCAACTCCCCAGTAGCTACTTTCCCATTTTAATTTTTTTTTTAATCTCCTATGAACATGCCATGCTAATCAAGTTTATTACATTGTATTTGTACTTTTTGCATTCCCTGAGGATACAAGAAAAAATGCACCAGCTGCCTGACTTAAAAGAGTGAGCCATTCACTTTACCTGCCAGGGACAAAGCCAGAAAAGCCTCCTCACACTTTTTTTAGTTTCGAAAGGGATTAATTATTTATATTTTTTTCGTATTCCTGTAAGCAGAGAGTAGTAACACTCCCATATTTAATTAAATGGACACAAAGAAATATCCAAAAGTCAAACTGAGAACAAGCTCCAGTTTTGACTTTGACTTGACAATCCTGCTCAAACTAACAGGAAGCGCTGAAAAACCTTCTCACAAACCTTCTTTCCTTTGAGAAACCTACACGTACATAAATATACAAAAACTTCACCACCTTTCATAGGTGCAGCTTTATGACTCCAAAAGCAGCTGCATGCAGCCCTTGTGGAGCAGGCATATTCCCCGGAGGACTGAAACCAAATTCCTGTGGTGTGATCACAAATTGTCCTGTGCCTCAGAACAGCCCCCTTTGCTGCAGAACTCTTTGTGTCAGCCTTGCTCCCTCGCTGAGACACCCAGTCATGGGAAACGGCGATTAAAACCCTCCTCCCAACACACTGTGGGAAGAGTCCTTTCAGTCGCTGCCATGGCTACAAGATATAAGCCAAGGTCATTGTTTGTTATGATTGTAGCTGCGCTGAGCCTGGTTTGGTGGTTTGGTTTTTTTGTTTTTTTTTTTTTTTTTTTTTAAATCGACAGCTGTTGCATATCAGGGAAATTAAATCATGTTTGAGGCAGATATAAAGTGTAGGATTTGTCTAATTCAGGTGAATCATGCTGATATTTCTGTCTTCTCTGTGGTGCAATCTCTGATCTCCATTAGCATCACATTTCAAATACAGAATAACACACCTAATTGTGCTGCACCACAAAAAGGGTATTAGAACATGTAACTTCACATTAATAGCTTGAATTAGAAAACTTGTAGTTACAGAAGTGAGTTAAGTCTGCATGCTCGCAAACTTTGACGTTTTACAGACACATTTTCTGAAACTAATGACATTGCTGGCAATCTGTACTTGCGCTTTATTTAAGTCGTATTATCCTCTGAATTAATCAGATTTATCAGATTTATTCTGCGTGGATTTAGTATCAGTCACTCACAAGCAACTTCAAAAACAAGATCAACAAAGAGACATGGTGTACAAAATAAGGACCCCTCTCCTTATAACTGCAAGGTTGATTTGGCTATTTTTTTGGGTATTTCTAATTCAAAGAAGTTACTTTTAAGTACCTGGACGATAAGAAGATCTGTCACATACTTTAAATGACACCTCTGTACATAGGATCACTTCCATACATGGTGAAAACATACCACAGGATGCAAGAAGGTGGTCCAAAGCTCTCTTCTTGTTTTTTTCAGGCAAAACCAGAGGTAAACCTAATTGCTAAAGTACTTTAAATCAGATCCAGGATTGCTTTATTGTGTCTGAACTGGAATTATTTCCTCAAGTGACTAAAAGCAGGTCAAAATTGCTGCAGCAGTGTAGCAAGGTTTTGATACAGAGCAGAAGCCAAGGCAGCAAATGGGATATGGTGTGATATCGGATAAGAGACTACTTCCTTGGGGTAGCTTTTCCTTAGCAAAACACAGAAAGATAAAATACAAAACCCACAACAGGTAGTGTTTTGCATTGTATTCACTTTCTGTTTTTAAAAGACTCTTTCCAAAGAGGCTCTTTGTAACTCTAAAATGGATAACAATGGTTATGACAGGTATTCATCACAAAAGAGAAATATTGCCAAGGCTTGTATTTCCCTGCAGGAAACTTTCCATACTTCTGTATTTTCCTTTCAAAAATGATGTAAAACACAGCGCTTCGCATCTCTAGATGAAATATGAGTAGTCTCCAAACATCCACTTCCTTTCAAAAAAAAAATTGCATATATACATACATATAATCAAAACTGTGCTTATCTCCCATTTCATGTGGGCAGTCATGTAATACGTGTTCTTAAATGCATCCATGACCTCAGTTAAACCTTACAGAGCACGCTCTTATTTTCCATCATTTCCATTCTGACAGAGTTGACACTAAGCCAAGGGAGCAGAGAGAATCCCTATCTTGATGTATAAAGAAATAATTAAGGGCATTACTTTTCCGGGGCCAAATCATCCAGCTTCAGAAAATCATATGGAATAAAACACTTCAGAATGGATCATGGAGCTAATTATCTCTTTGCTTTCAAGCCTTAACATATTGCAAAATTTCAGAATGTAAACAGACTGAAGGTTTGTTAATAGGGAGAATACTGGATGACAAATTCTTGGGTAAAATTATTTACAGGAAGATAGGAAATGAGTCAGGATTCTCAGGAAAAAATAGCTATCTTACAGGCGTCCGAAAAAATGTCCAAAGGGTTTTTTTAGATGGAGAAAGGAAGGGGAAATGTATCAATAGGAGTTACAAATCACAAATTCCTAACTTCCTTCTTAGCTGCATACCGACTTTGTCTTAAGTTTTGTCTTAAACTTCTAGTACTAGGCACCAATGGGCAAAAGAGAGAGATTGTTTGGCTTTATTCTGTATATTAAAGACTCCTTGATGCAGACACCAAATAGAACTTGAATAAGTAATTTGCTCTGCTTCTGAAATTCTTTGGAAATATCAATAGCACTGCACAGAAAGGGTTTCTGAAAGCTGCTTCAGGAGCTTTTGATATGCAATGCAGAATCCATTTTCATATGGTAAGCAGAATAACAGAATAATTAGTATGTGGTGTCTATAGTTTTGTGTGCTCAGAAGAATCACAAATGTTCATGGAAAGAATAAGGAAGGTATCAGAGCAAACAACTACTAAGTGGCATTATTTAAACTTTGGTATTTCCAAAAAAAAAAAGGCTTTCTAGCTGAGGAAAATGAGATTTCAATAGCGTCATCCAGTACATTCTTTGGGGATGACTTGCCATTTGCATGCAGCAGCACATGAGATGAATGTCTTTCTGCATGCTCAACTCTCACCCTTGCCTTGGTGAAAATACTAACCAAAACCCAAAAAATACTAAAGAGTCTGTGAGACTCTTTCTAGGACCAAATGACAGAAGTTGCATCCTAGTTAGAAATTTGAGGTGGATGAAGGGCAAGGGGAATACTGTGGATACTTTTTGTTTTGCTAAGCAATTGCAAAGAATTCTCATTTGTAAAACGTAAGTTTGAAGGTGACACTGAGTGTGGATCTGCCGGAGGGCAGGAGGGCTCTGCAGAGGGGGCTGGACAGACCGGATCCATGGGATGAGGCCAGTGGGGTGAGGTACAACCAGGGGAAGTGCTGGGTCCTGCCCTTGGGTCACAACCACCCCCTGCAGCTCCCAGGCTGGGGGAAAAGTGGCTGGAAAGCTGGGAAAGGCCCTGGGGGTGCTGGTGACAGCAGCTGAACATGAGCCCAGGGGTGCNGAGCGTGTCCAGGGAAGGGAACGGAGCTGGGAAGGGGCTGGAGCCCCAGGAGCAGCTGAGGGAGCTGGGAAAGGGGCTGAGGCTGGAGAAAAGGAGGCTCAGGGGGGACCTTGTGGCTCTGCACAGCTCCCTGACAGGAGGGGGCAGCCGGGGGGGGTCGGGCTCTGCTCCCAGGGAACAGGGACAAGACAAGGAAATGTCCTCAAGTTGTACCAGGGGAGCTTTAGATCGGAAAATTAGGAAACTTTTCTTCACCCCAAGGGTTGTCAGGCATTGGAACAGGTTGCTCAGGGAAGTGTTTGAGTCACCATCCCTGGAGGGATTTGAAAAACATGTAGAAGTGGCACTTGGGGACACAGTTTAGTGCTGGACTTGACAGTGCTGGGTCCATGATTGGACTTAATGTCCTTAAGGGATTTTTCCAACCTAACTGATTCTATGATTCCAAGAATATGAATCCAGCCAGAAAGGCCTTATTTTTCCAGGTAGTCTGATTAAGTTTTAGAAAACACATTGGTTCAAATAGGCAAGTTTTACGGATATAGTGGCAGTAAAGCTGTTACTGCCCTAAGAATAGTCAGGATCTCTGTGTAGAGGAGCTTCTACGCTGCACAGAGCAGCTGCTTCCAAGGCCTTTTCCCAGATTTGGAAGATAGAAGCAGGTGTGCGTATTTTTCAACTAAACTGTTGCCATTTGCTTTAAATTTTAACCCTTTAAGATTACTCAGATCCAGTCTGACATTTTTGTTTCCGTTTTAGAAGGTCAACTTATAGCTCCATAACCCACAAAATCATTCACTTAAATTAGTTGGGGAACATCCCCTTCTCTTAGCCCCAAGAGAGCCCCAACTTCCACAACTCTAAATCATTATTCTCAAGCTCTTTGAAAAGGTGGTGATTCCCTGGGAAAAGAAGTACATGTCAATCAAATCTCACTGACTGAGGCCTTTTTTGTATAGTACACATAATTCAGTTTATTATAATCCTCAGATACACATATTTCAGCAGTAAAAAAGCCAGGCCAGAAAGGTTTTAAATAAAAATAAATTTCCATATATTATGAAAAAGTATATGCAGTTGATTAATAAAGTTTGGTTGGGGCTTTTTGTTGGCTTTTTTTTTGGTTGGTTGAGTTTTTTTAACACAGGTCGGCTTAGGTTAAATTGTTAAGATTCTATTTGCTGCTGTTCCCCAAAATGCATGTTTAAATTCAGGACTGCTCCTGCATAAAAATACCTCCAACTTTGACTCTGACAGACACATCTTGTATTGTGTTGATGCCTGAAGAGGCTATCTGGAAATAGAGACTAGACAGGAGTAAAGGAATAAAGGTGATATTTATTTGAAAGGCCTTCAAAGGTACACCCTGGGGAGACCAGAGGCTACTTCCAAAATAGACCCCCAGATGGACAAGGAGTCACGAGTTCTTCACACTTTTATAGATTTGGTCCATTTGCACATCAGCATCAATTCACCAATTAAAACCTTAGCTACTGATGTAAGTTCTCTAAGCTCAGCCCCCCTTCTCCAAGATGTTGGTTTACACATTTCTGGGCCCAGCATAGCCCAGGTGTCCTTGGAGAGCAAACCCAGAGACTTTGTTATGTCTGTCTTAGCATGAGAGAGCAGCAGCAGCAGGCTGTGAGACACTTCAGAGTTTTACAGTAGGCAATACAGAATATAAAAACTAAACCTCAAGGCATCATTCTGATGGTCCTAGGTTATGATGTGGCAAAACAGGCAGAAAATTACCTAATTGATTCTCTGTAGTCAGGTTATTTCAGTCTTTTCAAAACTGCAGAAAAGTATTTTAGGTATGTAATCTATATTTTAGGTGGTCTGTGTTCTTTTCTAAATATTATGAATTGAAAATAAATATTTTGGGTATTTTTATAGAGAACAGCTCAATCCCTTCTTTTGCAGTTCCCAGAACGGCTGGTTATCACAAAATGAATACTCAGCCAGTAATTTTAAGCAATCATTTGCATTATTTACTGTCCATCATTGATATTACATTGTACAGACAGAAGGTTTAATTTCCTCCTAGATTTTCCTCTAGTAGTCTCATGATTCTAGTTCTTCTAATATGATTTCAATATGATCTTTTAATATGATTTCATCACTCTACAAGGTCCCCTGTCTACTTGCATTTGCAAGTTTTTAAAATGGCTCTTTCATTTTTGGGTCCTTACTACCTTATTTCAAAATCCTGAATATTATTTTAGATATGTTTGTATCTACATCTGGATGCAAATGCAAGAGTGTGGAGCCAAAGCCCTGACATATCTGTTTAAGGCAAGTATTTCATAAATTCTCCTCCTTAAATTAATGTCATGGATTATGTTGTTCTTTCAGCCATGTAGGCTGAAACAACAATAGGTCTTGTTAATTAATTAATGAGAAGGATAAGAAAGAAAAGAATCAGCTTATCACAAATACATTCAACGGTTCTGTCATAATAAGGTGCTCTTATCGCTGTGTGACCTTCCAGGATACAGGATTGAGCAAAACGGGCACAGCTTTCATTATAAAGGTCAGATGCTGTTGAAATTTCTCTTCCACACAGAATAGAATTTGTTTTACCCTCCAAGTCCTCACAAGGTGAAACTTGGCAGCCAAATTCCATTCAAATATCTGATTCTATGGTGGTGCTGTTCCAATATTTTTGCCTTTTTAGCTCAGAAAATCTACAAAGATTAGAATAATTTCTCTAAAGCTCCTCTGAAATGGAGTAATTTTCATCTAAAATGATATTTCAGTCTTAATTCCTGTAAGTGCCAGATTTCTCCTTTCTCCCATAAATCGAGAGCATGTTCTGTTTTACCAGTTTGATTTAAAGGCCAGAAAGTTGTTCAACGCTACTGATCACCCCAAAACCTGCCTACAGCTTTAAATATGGTAGTGAGGAGGGAGGACAGCTATATGGTAGTTTTAATTATATGAATAAAGTTTTTTTAATCATCTTGGCTTATACCAATGGGGTTTTCTTCAACATTATAGCAGCATTTCAGGACTTCAAGAAGAAGGACTGAGTTCTTATTCTGTTGCTGCAAACACAGTAGAAACCAGTCTGACCTCTGGTCTAACCTGAGACAACAGGAAATCCATGAAGAGAACATGGAAAGACACAGAAAAAATGTGATCCAGTTGTTATATAGCCACATGTTGATGATCTTAATGTGTTTATATACTTGTTATTAGGTTTCTTGTTATTTATTGCCCTTTATATATGGTTATATATCTTGTCCATCTATAATAACCATGTCTGAGCAGTATAACAACTTGCACAGAACTGTCAAATAAACTAACCTGTTTTACAGATAACTAATTTAAAGATCCATATCCATGCTTGTCACAAAAAAAGAAGCCTGGGAACACTGAAGGCAGGCTTAAAAGCTTGTCTTACTAAGAGTAGTACTGTATGAGTTCTGTAACATCCATTATCGGTGAACTCTCACATTACTGCAGAGGTTGACTGGAGCATGACATTTTCATTTCTCTTGAAGGGTAAACCAGACAGACCTGTGCAGCTGGCAAAAATTATAAAAAATTAGAAGATGTTAGAATCCCTTAAATTCGTCTTGGCCTTCCGCCTTTTAAGGAGAAAGTGAGTCCAGCAACATAAATTTTCCACAAAATTAGGAATACAAAGGAATCTATGAATCACAAAAATTGTAGCTTAATCTTTTATTATGCTTGCATTTTCCCTCAGGACCAGAAGGCATTGTGCTTCTGGAATTAGGATGATAGACTCAAAAAAGAAAATGAGATATTCTTCCTGACCTCCTGCTCAGGAAGTTACTAGAATGGTATTTATTTTCAGTGACTAAACCCTGGGTTAACCATGCCCCAGATTAGCAGAGCAAATCATCTCTCCCAGTTGAAAGTGTTTTGCTTTGGCCTGTAAATAACCAAGCACATTTTTCAACACACAAGAACCTTGAATTGCAGTAACTAATTCATGAGACACGGCAGTTGAAGAAAACACATCCTGTTGATTAAATTCTTGGATGGGAATCAATGGCTTCATTGCTTGGACGTATTAACTTTCTAAATATCATCACTGTGTGTTCCATTACAGGGAGCACAATGCATTGCACATCCTTTTCAAAGTGAGGGCAGATTGGTAAAAGAAATAGATTACGTGTACTACTTTCCTTCAGTTTTCATATTTTATAGCTTGGGAGTGACCTACTCTGCCACACTGAGCTGGATATTCATCACATTTCCTGAATACATGCATATAGGCAAATTATTTCAGTGGACTTATTTGGATATGAGTAAGGGTCTTTTGAGGGTCTTTGGTGATAGTTTGGGAACATTGCATTCCTCAAATCTCCCTTCTATGGTTCCGGATCCTCTAATGAATCTTTTCTCCTTGAGACTATCTCGAGTATGTGGTCAGGTTGAGATGTACTTCTGTTACATTCTTTGCTCTGACACACAACCCTTGTTCTCAAAACTAAGAAGTCTAGTACATTTTATCACATATTAGTCACAGATATAGGTATCAAACACTATTGTGCTAAAGTTGAAAGAATTTTACAGCATCTTCCCCCATTGCTGCATAGACTCCTTTTTAAAGAACTTGTTGGGTAATGCTATCAACGGGTTTTTTTAATTAGTTCTTTGGTTTTTCTTTTTTTCCCTTACCTTTTCTTATCTAAAACTTATTTGCCTCATGTTCTGTTCCTGCTTCCAGTGATTTTCTTCTAAATTTTTGTTCTGTAAGGAGAAAAAAACCCCAAAACTTCTGAAACAGTGCTGAAATTGGTCAATAGTTACCATTCAGGAAATCTGCCTGGCTCACTGTACAAATGTAGGACCTACTGCTGTCCCATTCGGTATGAGGTTGGTGACAGAAATGTTGTTTAGTTTATTCTGGAAATGACTCCAAATGATCATGCAGGAGTCTCCAGGCTTCTGAACTGTTATCCAGAATGTTCACCCTCGGCTAAAGTACAGATCTTCTAACCAGATCTTCTTCCACCCCACAGTGGGTATAGCACATGGGCTGTCCCAAGCACTAACACTTCCTTAAAAATGTGGACATATTCTCCCCCTAGACAATCCATAGTGTACCTTTTTTAACTGTTTTTGTGGCAAGATGAGAAGAGCAAAGAAAACATTATGTTTCCTGAAGTTTTAAAAATTTCCTCTCCAAAACCTGCCATTTCTATGTCACTCTACACAGATTTCCACTTCCAGGGCCAGAAAAAGTTCTTTTACTTGGCATTATTTGGTATTTTGAGTAGATACATGGTTAAAAATCTTTTCTCTCTAACAAAAGAGGAGCTGGAATCCTGATGTTCAGAATATGCCAGAGTGTTGAAAAGATAAATAGCGCTGCATCATTAACATCTTAATGAACTTACAGAAAAGCCCATCAGATGTCTTAAACTCATGTTTCACACATGCTGAACAGTCTTGTGTTACTTTTACATTCCTTTTGAAGTCCTTACGTGCAGAAGACCATCGCAGGATTTTTTTTTCTTAACCTCAAACACGGAGAGCAGTTGCAGGTCTGACTCCAAGCACAGTGCTGAGTGCTGATATACGGCATACAAGAGAGAAAACCAAGTGCCAGGCCTTCCGTCATGAGCACCACCTGTTTCAGGCACCGTCAGTCGCCAGCCTTTTGAACTTCTGATTTCGCTGCAGACATGGCAATGAGAAGGAGGAAAGGGAGCTTGGGAAGGACAGAAAGATTTCAAGGCAAAAGCTCTAAAAACAAACTGCAGTTTCCTTCCAGCCCAGGGAGTACACCAGAAACGTCCCTGCCTGAAACAAAGCAGAGGGAGGAAGGGTGAGGTTGAATTTTGTGTTTTACAGTCTATCTCAATTCCACATGAGCATTTATTATAGATCTGGCCTGGAACATAGTTATTTCTGCATCCTCACAGAAGAGATCAACTTGTTTCGGCATTTGCTTCACAAAATAGTTTTGCAGTTTCACAGGTACTCTCTGAGATGGACCATTTCCAAGGTCCATTTCCTTTTAATCTGTGAGACATATGACAACTATGAAAGAACACAATTTTCGATCTAAACTCTTTTGGCAGCAATTTTCAAAATCCCTTAAAAGACTGAGTGGAAATCTAGTATTTAACTCAAATTTTCAAAAATTCTTGCATTGTAATTTCACGAATTGAATTCCAAATTTTGTAACCCTACCAGACTCACTGTTTAATAAAATGAGGTGAAGGCATTTAATTTTTCCCAGTTCAAGTGGGGCAACTATCTGTAGGATGATGAGAGGAAGAAAGAAATTGCTCCTCTGTGATGCCAGCTTACCACAGCTTAGAAGGCGAAAAACATTTTATGGAAATTTTATATCATAACACCAAGTCATGGATCCTGTGTATATTAATACTGTGGATTGACGTTTTTGCTAACAGAACATCTCATGGGTCAGGGTTGAGAGCCATAAACAATATTACTGCCCAGGGCAGACTGGGAGCTGCAGACAGGGATTTTCAGGGAGAACCTCCCACTGAGTCACCAGGTGAGGAAGGGACCCCCCGGATTTTTAAATTCCTTCTCAGAGTGAGGCTGGATCCAGTCCCAACCCCAGACTCAGCCAACAGTTTAGGTCTAAACGATTGTATAAGTGTAATAGACCCTTTGGATTAAGGACGGCAAACCAGACATGCTTATATTTAAGTAAGTTATTTATTATAGTACCAGATGAAAAATTGTTTGCACCTGGTGGGTAAATACAATGCTTATTCTTCAAAAACCACTGGCCTATGGAACCACACAATGATCATTCTGTAGGAAGAAGAAATGGAAAGCCACCAGCCCAGTTGTGCCAAGTTTTACCAGTTCATTGGGTGGTCAGGTGTGACTTTGGGGTCACCAACGACCAGGGATCACCACAGAGACTCCCAGGACAGAAGAATGTATGAGCAGAGGGAAGAGAACACCTCTCTTCCAATGATTTCATGGAAATTATTATCATTTGTATATTTTTTCAGGGAAAAACTATCAATATGTATGTAAAATATAGTGTATGAACAGGAGCCTTTTCTATGCTCAGCAGGGTTAATATTTCAGAGGAGATTTCGTGCATCCTGCTGAATAAAGAACACCTGCTGCTTAATTCTACATTGGCTTTAAGGAGTTTTTATTTTTACGTATTTTTGGCAACATTATGATAATGACTGGACCAAAAGATTTTAATCAGAATTCTTTACTACACAGTACAGGTAGCTGTAACTACTGCATAGCATAGTGCACTATTTTTGAAGCAATATCAAAGCAATTGTATTAAGGCTAAAAAATCTGGTTTTAAGTAGAGGTTGGCTTCTCATCCACACCAAGATGGGGTAAATCTCTCTCTCAGCCTCAAGAGATAACCTTGAGGGGAGTCCCCTCTCCAGGGAGGAATCTCCACACACACTCAAAAGAAGGGACATGTGAGAAAATCTGCCCTTTAAAAAGTGGGACTGGGCTTTTGTAGTATCAGGTGATGGACTGTCAGTCAGACGTTGCCAGGTCAGCTGTGTCAGCTCAGCAGCCTTAGATAAGTTAACAGTAGTATCACTTCTTGGTTCCTTTATCAGGTACTTCGCCACGCCTGCCACATCCTCACCTCACTCTCAGGAGGTCTGACTTTTGCCAGTGATGAGTCCGGCTGGCTTCAGCATTACTCAACACCAAAAACACCCAGACATCCCATTCTCCATTCACCACTGATAGGGTATTTTCAGAGCTGTTTTACCCCCATTCCAGGCAGAGCACCCTGCTACAATTGCTCTTCACTCTCTTTTTCCTCTGGAGCACATTAAGTGCTGGATGTGCGTTGGAACACTTCTCAGGTGGTTTTTCCCTTCTCATTCTGATTTTATGGATGGAGAAGCATTTACTGAGGAGCTGTTTGTTTTGTTGTTGGGTTTTTGTTTCTTTGTTTTGTTGGTTTTTTTTTTTTTTCAAAAGAAAGGGTTCTTACGAGCTGAGAGCAACATTTCCACCCTCAGAAAACTCAACCAACTGGAGTGCTTGGATTCTGGGACAAGAAATAGTGCTGATTTAATTACTTACTGTTGTCAATGTGCAAACAAGCTTTCTGACTGAAGACTGTCATACCAGGAAGCTTCTTGGCAGAATAAGAAATGGTATCTTAGGGACACTTGTGCTGCCTAAGGTAAAGCAAGTGTTGTAAGGCACAATAGAGACTTTGAAAAGCAGCATTGGCTTGTTGTGATTATAAATCATATTTATGTCACTTCAGTTGTCACAGACTCAGAAAAGACCTACAAACTTGAGTCATCCTGGATGACATCCAAACCTCCTACATACAACCTGTAAAAAACAGTACTTTATAAATATATATCTTAAATATCCTACCCATTTTCTTGAGTGAGTGTTTGATATTCTGTTGTCTTTGTGCTGTAAGAGCCTTATGCATGGCAAATAATATATAATTTCTTACTGTTTTCCTAGTAAGACCTTAAAATCCTTGAAATGGGTAGGAGCAGCTTCCTAATAACATACACACTACCGAGAAAACCAAGAAATTATTAGGAAGTCACTGCTATTCTGGTACATGGTGCATTACTCAGATGTTCCTGTAGACTGGAATTCAGCTTTTAATATAAGCACTGAGTGAATATGCTCAAAGTACTTAAAACATCCCAGATCTGCCATTGAGCACTGGACATCCTGGGCAATTTCCTATCAGTGACTCCACGTGTAAAGTGGGAACCGGAGGCAAATCAAACTCTGAGAACCCTGAGAGCACTCAGTATTAAGGTTTTAGCAGCTGTAGCAGATGTTGAACAATACTAAAAAGGCACAATTTAGTTTTTGGATCAAAGCTGGAGGACTCTATGTTTTGCTATGTCTTTACCATTCTTGGGGATATTGCTTTACTAGAAGTTTTTTAAAATCTGAAGTAGATGTTTTTCTTGTTTGCCTGGTGCATACCATGGACGATAAACCTGTCACTTGAAATCATTTGAGATCTGACCTGTTCAGGACCTAACAGGGTGAGATTTATATCCCTTTCTGCTCCCTCATCAGGTACCACTCACTGCCAGCCCAGCTTGCCACCAAAGGAATTTGGGTTGTTTAAACATCATGAAGTTTGTATTTGTTTTGTCGACATTCAGAGGGTGCTGTGTGTTTAAATGAAATATGGGACCTTGGTAAAACTCTAGAATCCAACCTTATCACCACTGTACCAACTTTCTCACGTTGTTTCTGGATCTTCGAACTCTAAATAAAATCTGTTTTTACAGTATCTAACACAAAACTGAGCTTCACAGCAGCTTACGAACTGCTGGATTCTTTTAAAAATTATGCTGGCAAATATTTAAGTGGGGAAAGCGTCCTTTTTAGAAACTTGTTTACTCACCTACTACATTGTCATAATCTCCCTTTCAATTGCTGTATATTTATTGGATTCTGACAAAGAGTTGCAAAACATGCCTCTGATGATTGCATACATTTAAGCACATTTAGATAGCACTTGCCTTAAGCAATCGGTGATGTGAAAGCAATCCTTATGTAAAAGAGGTGAAAAAACCCTGTAAACTAAAGAGGAGACAATGTCCTGACATCTTCAGAAACACACAGTCAGTCAAACAATAACACCAAGCATGCTAAAACAGTGGGAAAACCCCAAGCATTATACGTCAGCATTCCAGTATCTTTCACAAATGGTTCTCGCAGCTTTGTGACAAGAAGACACAAGACATCAGTCTTCTCCCTATCTGCAACAATAAAATCATATGCCACATGGGACATGTAATTTATTTTTTCTGTCTCACATGCAGGAAATGTTTTTTCATGCACTAAAATGCTCTGAAATACACATGGAACAGTGCTGTGCCAGTGAAAAACCTCACTGGGATAGTATCATAATAGTGCTAAGTGAGGAGTAAGGTATGCCACAGTAGATTTCTCTATTGTATTTAGACATCTGGAAAAACGATTTGCACAGCGTGTTCTGTCATCTAAACAGTTGACTTGGTTGCCTTAATGGGTCATCATTGTTTTCTTTCTACGAGAAGGTCACCAGCATTCACAGATCACCCTGACGCAACAATTAGTATTGGCACCTGGTTCCCCCTCACTCTGACAGTAGGAGGCATGAAGGAGGGGCCAGTCATGCCAAGAGGGAAAGAATGAGGGGAAGGAGTGCAACACGAATTATAACTCAGGGAAAAGGCGGCGGAAGTCACTAATGTGATTAAACCACAGAACTCCTCAACAAAAGAATGTTCAGCGACCTGTTTCTATCACAAGTATTTGTTATGACACTGGTGTGTCTCGAAAACGAATCGCTTCCAGTGCACAGTGGATTCTGCCTGAAAAACCCATTAAATAACAATATTAGAAAGTGTGTGAGTGACTGCCCAGCAATTTGAACATCTCCGCATGCCTGCACAGCCTCTTGCTTGAATTTAGTAATGAAGAAGATTAAAGCTGTCAGTCCCATACAAGGGTTAAGAACTCCAAAAGGATTTATGATCTCTGTGCAGTCTCCAGGGAGAATAAGCAGACTGCTCCCTGCCAAAACACTCCTAAGCTGCCCTGCAGTGAGGAGCATTACAGGAAAAGTACCAGTTAGACAGGGGGAGGGGGAAGAGCTAAGGAACGGGGAAATGCAGCTGTCAGCATCTTACCTGCTGTGTGTATTCCCCATTCTTACTCCAGTGTGCTTCCTCTTTTCTTTCAAGAAATGTATTTAAATTGACTCAAATTTAATGCAAAGTTTAATTAATTCAAGTTATGGAGTACTAGTACATCTTCTGCTGCATATAGAAACTTCCTTAGAATAATGAACTTAAGGAACTCAGAAATAATGAACTGCTAAGAATAGTGAACTACTAATGAAGATGGCTCCTTTCTCAATTTGCTTATTCATTGCTTGAGCCAATATTAATAGTTTACAACTGATGGATGAGACAATTATTATTGTTCTAGCGCTCTCCTGGAGAATAATGTTTATCAAACTGTAATGAAAGGTTACAGTATTTTAGTATCCGAAAATCTGGAAATATCATTTTGCTTTCAGCGCCTCTCATCAAGGTGTTAATAAAAGAAAGCCTTCTGGAATTATCACTGTCCAGTCTCTTGTCAAAACATAATCATATCATCTGCCCCTGCCTTTTGCACAAATTTACCAGTCAGCAGAGATCTTTCAATCACTGATTTCTCAAAGACATTGAGAAGGGGTTGTTAAGAGGACAGAAACCCCAGATGAGGAAAAAAATCTGTGATTTGACTGCAGATCTGCAGCTGGGGCCAACCGCTTATGAGCCGCAGCTGTGTGAAGCTTCCAGCTGGAAGAACACGCATCTCTGTAAATATCAAAACCATGTCTCAACCGTAGTTCACCTCGCTGAGCAGTCCACATTTCCACAGCTGCATCAGACTGTGGCAAAGGTGATGATAAACGTTTACAAGAGCTTGATCTCACCCACACGCTTAATCACGCGATTCGCGTAATTTGGGTTGGCATTTTAAAAACTGCCCAGTTGGCACCGGATCTGATGCACGGGAGCACGGTCAGTAGGAGTCAACCCAACCTTGAATGTAGAGCTGGGGGGGGTTGTTTTTCACTGCACAGCTTTTCCCCGTTACTGATGAAGAAGCAGAGTTCTATCAGCCCCCAAACCAGAAGAAAACAAGCCACAGGGAGGGTTTCACTATCTGGCAGAGGGAAGGGCCATGACGACTGCACCTGAGTAGCCTTTTCAAGCATAATGTTGCATGTCCTCACTTGTGTAGCAATTTATATCTTGTTTGCATAAGGTGTGTGAATGAGATGCATCTTTCCTGTGAAATGGGAGCATTTCTGAACAGTTATGTAATAAAGGTATTAGCTTGCCTGTCTGCATGCATAATGCCAAAGGAAAGGGAGAATTGTGGCTGAAACTGGAGGAAAAATTAAAAGGCTTAGAGCCTCTCTATGACTCCAAATCACATTTCTGTACACCTTTGGTCAATACCTTTCCACATCAGAAAACACTGGCAATAGGGAATGTAGTGGGGTGCAAGCTGTGCACAAACAACTGAACTGTGGCTCTGAGCCCCAAGTAATGCTAAAACTGGGTGAACAGGGTAAGAATTTGATACCTGTATGTATTAGATCGACTCCAAAACACACATTGTTAGTGTATCCTCAGTGTGAAGTAATTTTCTTATAATTTCATTGGGTGTTTTAATTAAACGAGCATCTATGTGTAACAATTCATGAGAGAAGAAAACCCCAGCAGATCACTTAGAGATGCAGTCCTACCTGAACTGTGCAACTCAGCACAGTTTGGGTTAAATTGGCTGCCAGAATGACTCATTGAACCTGGATCATTACATTGGAAAAGAGCTCTTCTGGAAGGAAATTAATGAGCTGAAGGTACAATCTAGCAAGACCCAGGATACCAGTATCAGTTCCAAGCAAATAGGCGGTTTCTTTATGGAACACGTGTATTTTTGGATAGCACTAAGACAGTGCCATAAGGAACTGTAGGAGGAGAGCAGATTACAAGCCAGGATCTCAGAAAAAGTCAGAGGCAGGAAACAAGCAGAAGAAGCTGTGGGGAGCCTGTCTAGATCCAAAAGTCTCATTGGAAAGACTGAAGTTAGAAACTGAGAAGGTACAGAAGGAGAAAGACAAGTTAATATATCTTCAAATTATATAATGCTTCTATTGTTATCCCCATCCCTTCCATGCCAGAGCTAACAACTTCATAAATCTTACGACTCTTTTTTTGTCAGGAAATGAACTGAAGCATTACTCCAGCATCCCCTTTTTCCTTTGAGTTTCAGTGCTGAGCTCCTGCGTCAGTCTTGTCACTTCAACACCTGAGTTGTTCCTTTTCCAGGCAATGCAGGACGTTTTAGCCTTGTGTGAATCCCTTTCTAGCATGGTTCCTTCTCCATGTGGCCCAGAAGTCCCAGGCAGATGGCTGATAGCAATTCACTTCATTTTGTCTCTAGCTACTCACTGAAAATGTAAAAAATTCAAACCAAGAATAAATACCATAAATCGACCACAAAATTATCAGGAATACAGTTCCTTCCAGCACTCCACTGTTAGACACTAAAATCTAAAACAAGGAAAAAAATCTTAATATTTCTTGTTTCCTCAAGTCCCAGGATTTTTTTTTTTTTTTTTTGCTTAAGTTTAGCAGTAGTCTCATAGTCAGGTGATGGTAATTCCCTGCAATCCCTGACAAATTCTTCTGAACTTTTCCTGTTCTGGAGTATGTAGTTTTTGGAATTTCTCACAAATAATTTTACCTGTTTGAAAGTTAGATGTCTTCCATAGAATCTTGGTGGCTTCTCCAGTGGAAAGACAGGCACTTTCCATCTATCTTACACTTCTGTCTTCAGGTGAATCATCCACTGGAGATGCTTGTCTCTCTCCATTAGTGCACTGTGAGAATAGGCAGGTAATTTAAACTTGGTGTTTAAATTTAGGTGGTTAAAATTCAAACAGATCAGTCTGTTAGTGAATAGATTAAAAAAACAAACATTCTTTATTGAAGGTATTTATCATTAACTACATTAATGTCCGGAAGATATTCAGAGTGCACTGACTAGACCATTTTCTTGTTTCTGGTCAATATTAGGGCCATTCTGCCTATGTTGGCAAGAGTTAGAAAGGAGAATGTAATTGTTTTTAAACCAAAGCCGTTTCATGGCAGTGCTCCGTTTCAGGTGCATGTGATTTAGTTTTTCTATGCTGAATTCCGATACTACATTCCCATGTTCCTATGTTTCTATCCTAGGATGCTACGTTGAATTATGCTGACTTCTGATACTCTGCAGAAATGTACAGGAACTTTGACTATCACAGGAAAAACACTTTCTAGATATCTTTAATTGGCTTTGCAGGATCAGGGGATGCTTTTGAAACCCCTGATACGAATGATAATTTGAGGTGACCCCCAAAGACAGCTACATACCTAGGAACAAAGCCTACTTATTCTCAATCTGCTGTTTCAAATAGGGGGATTTTTTTCCTGGTTTCTAGGATTAGCTGTTTACCACAAAATTGGAGAAATATAATCCCAGAATACCAGCATCTTGTGCAGCATGTATTCAAGGGAGCCCTAGATGCATGGATGAAATTCCCAGAGGTATCCATCACACATCAGTGTAATACTTTGTTAACTCCCATACTTCACACATTTTCTCTTTTCTTATCTTATCTTTTTTCCTGTGAGTCATTAACTGAAAGCATTATTTTCTTACCAATAATGTAAAAAACCAAACATTATTTGATCATGACCTTGTCCAGGCAGCAAAGCGAAATCTTGTGACTATATAACTGCAGACTCAAGGAACAGAAAACTTCAGAGAGCCTGCAACTCCCTCAGAAGGTGGCTGGCAGGTGAAACGAATGAGGAAGAGCCTCAGCAGTGAGTGCTGCACTGTGGCCTTTCAGTCCATCACAAAGCATGTGCCTGACACAGGTTTTCACACTTTTTAAAGGGCAGGAGCAAGAGGAAATCTGGTTCCTTGAGTGCAGCTGATCAGCAGAGAGCAGCAATGTTTTTCCTCTGGCACCTGGGAGAACACTTCCATCGCTTGGTCCCTGCACAGAGAGAAGCACTTTAGCATTCAGGAAACGCCCGTCTTTACCAGTTTTCCTCGTTTGTGTTATTCAGAGCTATCTGCTGTCTTGTTACAAAGTGACTTAATCTGAGAAACTTGCAACCCCTTACAGCCAAGTGCCAAAGAATGCAAACAGTAAGGCAGAGGGGGTAGAAGTTTAATATTTACTTAGTGTTTTAAAACAGAACATCTATTCCAATGTATGTAGGGGTTTAGATGCCGTGGAAAAGGCAGAGCTCTTGTCTGAGGAGCAGTGCACCAGCTATCCTTATCCTGTAGCTTTCCCTCTTCTGCTTTTCAGCTTTAATGAGATTTCACAAGCAATTCTGTTTCCACACCAATTTACACATTTCCATGTCCTTGTCAGAATAATTTTTTGTAATTTTTTTTTTTGTCTGGAACATTACTGAGAGGAGAGATGATTGGAGGATGTGTGTAGCTTCAAATACTTGCAGATTTGTATAAAGTTTAATAGTTTCTTGTTTATGTTTCCCATGACTTACAGAATTGGGAAACAGGCCCAAATCAATAAGTTAAGCATAGGCACTGTGTAAATATGGCCACATCCCAAAGAGAAGCACTAAGTGGGAGGGGACTGGACGCTAGGCAGTTTTTTGTTGATATTTTGTACATCAGTACATCCTGTAAAAAAGGATAATTGTGTATGTGGCATTCTCATGGCTTGTTTTTCACAAACTAGAATACTAACATTTAGTAGGTTTTCTGTTGTAGTTATTCTGTTAAAGTACAGGTTTAGTCTTTTATTACTCAAAATCCTGGCAACAGGTATTCAGACCCTACTTTCTAAATCCATGCCTTTATGTTCCAGGTTGTAGTTCAGAATAACCGAAGCCCAAAGCACCAACTCAGGCACTGGCATTTTGATATTTCTCTTGGAGCTACGGTTTCTACACAGTACTTGGGAAAGCTGTTTCTCAAAGGAATGGCTTTCCAGAAGACAAAGTGAGCACAAGCTTGAAAGAAAAGCTTAGGACAGGAGTTTATGACTAATCTGATTCAGCCAGCTGATAGGCATGTCTCTTTCTCAAGATAATCAGCCTTCAGTCCTTTCCTGGCGGTAGTAATCATTCAAGAAGCTTAGTTTGGACCTGCTAAACCCCTGTACTTGTCATTCACTCGCACTGGCTTCCTCTCGTGTATTCCTTAAATTCCAAGTGTTTCTGCATCAGTCCTCTGCTGTCTCTCGCTATTGTGGATCTGTCTTCCCTCATGACTGTTAAGTAATAGTTATCAGGCATGTTGTAAGAGAGCCAGCGATAAGAAAAGGCTGCCTGGGGCTCATGTTGAGAATATTTCAGCTGTGGCACCCACAACAGTCTACCTCACATGTGGCTAGACTGAAAACTCCCAGGCAGTCCTAATCCTAACCTCGGTAACAAGGTTATCATGAGACCCACGGTCAGCAACATCCAGTCCAGCCAACATCCAGACTAAATCCACTGGGAGCTCATGTCACCTGCCTTTGACCCCAGGGAGCTCTTTTCTTTTGGCCTCTAGGTATGTTTTCTGGGGTCCAACCTTTGTGAATTCTTTGAGAGATGGTTCATAACACCAGGAAGGTTGGTTTAATGAGTTCTGCCTTTTCAGCCTAAATAAACAATCCACTCTGGGGACTGGGACATATGAAGTTGGGTTTTCCATAATGTTTTAGTCCTGGGGAGGCACACTGTGGTTTCTACATATGAAAAGGTAGAAAGATAATTGGTAGAGGACAGTCATCCACGTAATTCCGAAGTTTTGTGCTGGATCCAGATGGGAACAAAACCCATGAAATTGCTATCAAAACTTGCATGTCAGCCTTTCTTCATCTATTTATGAATTTTTTGCTCCAGTTATGACTGTGGAGTAAGCATGAAAAGGTCCTTCCTTATCATTGTATAAAATTAAATATGTAGAAATATATATTGTTGCTTTTTTTAGTGCTTTCTAAAAGTGTATTTGGAGCCTCTCTGAGGTACACGATGTCCTGCTTGCAGCCAGCCAGCCAGCAAGAAGAGATCAAGCATTCTGTGCTATGCTAAACTGACATTCTGAGAACATTGCACCTCCTAAACATTAGCCTGAAAGCAATTTACCAGAGTACAAACCTGCATATCATCAAATAAGAAAGATCTTACTTGTTAATGTGGAAGTGAAGTGATGGAAAGATTGAGACAAACTCTAAATGACCAGAATCACTCTATTTAACACAGATCATCTTAATCCAAGTAAACTTCAAGTCTGAAAATGCTCTGCAGCACCTTGTGTGATGTGATGCTTCAGATCCACCTTGTTCATATCAACACCTCAATGATCATCCTGGGAAGGGTCCCCGCAACAGGATTAAAAAACCCTCCCACTGCTGCTTAGGCAAATTTTCATAATATTTGCTTCTGCTTCTGCTTCACCTATTAGTTTGTAGGGCTGATGGAGGCGTTGGGGTGGCCCTGCCCATGCGCACAGGGTGAGAATGGACACGTGGTGCTTGCAAAGCAAAAACAGTGGCACAGGCACAGAAATGCTGGTCCTGGCAAAAGTCTGCCAGGGAACCAGCTGACCAAGGGGGCAAGGCTCTAAGAACATTTTATTGTCATTATTGCTATCAAAATACGAGTGTTGCTTCCAACTCCCCTACTACTGGGCATCTCCTGAATAGTTTAGTACCCTCAACATTGCTACACATACAACTCTGTGAGATCTCAGCCTAAGGGACATTCTTTTGTCTCCCTCTGTAAATATTTAATTACTGGTGACAGCGTAACATCCAGTTGACATAAGCATGCACACATCCTGGTGTCTACGTTTCCATGACCTTACAGTCACACAATATTTGTGCGTATCCTGCTGTGTTGGAAGTCATTTAAACATTTTGCATCATATAAAAACCACTGTCCAGCATATTGGGTATTTTCACAAAGACATGCAAAAATCCACACAATCATAAACTGATAATGTCTGATAATTAAAATTCATTTTAATAATACCATAAATATATTGATATGCATAAGAAAAATACCTTTTAAAAAACCCTCTTAAAATTTAGTGATCCATTTTATAGAAATTTGACTTACAGAAAGATATTCCTGCATTTTGATTCCTGCATAACAATGCATGGAAATACTTATACTGCATTGCAACTTCAAGCTCTGCTGTAGTACATAAGATTTTATACAGATATGTCAAATAAATTGTTCATATCTGGATCACAGCAATACAGCAAATCTAACCCAAGATTCAAAACACAGCAGAATACATATAAAATCTCAACAATTCTGCCTGAGAGATATTTGTATGGAAGTGGTTTGTTTGGATGTTGGATAGCTTGTTCCATTTTTAACATTTTCAGTAGAAAACAAGTAAACTCAGCACTCGAAGGTGAAAGGAAATGTGAACGCACTTATCATTTCATGAATGTGTGGAAAAGATGGCATCTTTGGCTTTGTTGTTATTAAAATCACTGTTTCTGCAGAGGGCCACTGAGGCTCCTGTGCAACAAACTCCCTCAGCTAATGCCAACATTTCAGCACCAACAAATTCTATTCCTGATCAACAAAGCATCTAGTCAATTTCAACAGAGTTTAAATCTGTACAAAAATTATAATTTTAAGTGTGTGGCTCAAACTGGCTGTCCTTCTGACAAAGAATTTTATGTCACGTGAACGTAAATGCCGTAACTTAAACTGAAGCTGACCTCTTTCACTCTAGGAATTTTAACCTTGCTCGTAGAGCACTTAGTTTGAAGTTACTCTAATGAAATTAATCAGTTTTTCTATCATAAGGGTTAGATTTAAATTTTAACTCTAAAAAATCCCAACCAACAACATATTTCAATCCAGTTCACAAGGAATGGTAGTTTTGTCTAATGCAGACTTTTAGGTTTTAACAATATAGAGGATACTGTTTAAATCTAAATTCCACCAAAACTTAGTAAGCAGCACACTGCAAACAAAAGAAAATGTATTCCTCAAAGTGCAAGTTGTCAAAGTACTTCGTAGTTCTAATAATAGCTTTCTGGCATTAACAACCTAGAACATAAACGACATCCACTGAATATTTGTTAATTGTGTTTTTCAATTGCTTATGGCTACACCAGAGGATATATTCCAGGCTCTCATTTCTATTAATAGATGCCTGCTTTGGAAAGCATGAAACTCCCTCTGTCTTATCCAGCCTCTCCATGGCTAAGACAGCAAGTCCTCACGTTTTAGACCACCTACTCTCAATAAACTACATATAAAAACTCCCATAATGTATAGGGAATATCCATGTGGATGCACAATGCGTAGCTCTGTCAGTTCTGTGAAAGCCTGTGTGAGCCCTTAAGAAATGCAGAAGTTTAATTAATCCGAGCCAGCAGTTGTATTTAATGCTTTCACAGACTCCAGTGTTCTGTAGCCCTTCAGGAATAGGTGAGGTTCAGTTCAAAGGGATGTTTATCGTAGCTATCTAAATGTACTGAGATTAGACTCCACTGTAAATAGAATAAAGTGAGCTTTCTTACTAGGCATCTATTAATTTCTCTTTTGATCACTCGGAAACAATTCAAGTGCAATCAGAGCCCAAGCCAAAACCTGGAACTGTGGAGATACAAAGTTTACACAATGTTTTGATAACAACTGTTGAATTTCAGAAAGTTCTGACAAAAGCTGATGTCTGTATTTCAGCTCTTCAGCTTTACTAAACTGACTGAATCTAAAGAAGGGCCAAAGGTGTGTAAGTTTTCTCCCCGGTTTTGGGACCCTATGAATCTAACTGCTAGTCCATATTACAGGAGCACAAATAATCTGTCCCACCATCAATGTTAAGTCCTCCTCTGTTTCTACACCCACGAGGAAGAAGACATATGAATAGAAAATATGAGACTTATTTTGAAAAGTCAGAAGTTGCACGGAGGGCAACATGATTTAATCCTGAAAATGCCATGGAATTATCTTCTCAGGAGATGTAACATTGCTGTGACAAAACCAGATATTCTAAAACTTGCAGTATTTATTAATAAAATATTATAATTATGGTGCCAGTAACACTATTAAATTAATTGCTCTTTTTGTTTAACAAGGAGATAGTCTTTTAAGAAGTATTACCCTATTTTTCCAAAAATGTCCTTGAAAAGTACAGACTCACTGCAGACACAAACATTTACATGTTGCAGCTCGTGGTACAGATAAAAAAAAAAAAATTCCATGAAAACATATTACGTATGTATTGACAAGTTGGATAAGAATGCAAAGACTGATCCAGGAACATGTATCTGCTACTTTTGGCATGGAATTAGCCTGACATTACACCTGCCCTGGCTAGGTGAAAGATTGCCTAGATATGAAAAGGCAGAACAAACACCAACAATGACGCTTTCATGTGAGAGGCGGGAGAACTTTGTGGTGTGAGGGTAGGGCAGATAGAAACGTCTGCTCAAAAGCTCTCCAAGGGCAGTGAACCAAACCTACTTAAACACCAGATGAGAGAGAGGCAGTGGAAAACCTACCGTTGTGGGTTTTATTGGGCAAACATATATCCTGAATGTCATTGGGGCAGTTGCTTTGTCTTATCCCAAAGCTATAGTTATACACCTTCTGAAAAATCTGTTTTCCTTCCTCCTCACCCTGCCCATTATTATTCTCATGATCTGAGTCCATTGCACATTTTTCTTGGTCAAATTTGCTTCTCTACATCACCGAGGGCTGTAATAACCCTACTGCTTCTTTTCACAGAGGGAAAAAGAATCAAGAAGAAACCTGGACACACTGCATCCAGAAGCAAAGGTTTTATTCTCCAGTGGCAGAATCCTGCATAAAACAGCTCTCTTCTGCCAGAACGGGTGACAAAAACCTGCCCTCTCCTCTCCTTGCCTGACAGCGTCGGCAATCCTGAGTTTCGATGTAAGCACTGACATAACCTCTTGGGTTGTGTGCCAGCTGCCTGATTTTGCAAAGTTTAGGAACTTAGCTGGCCTATCTGCTCTCCGCAGCCAGCAGAAGGAGTTAGGACCCTCTGGAGGGAAGGTTAGAACAGTCAGTTAGGCTGACTGCCTTCCAGAAATTCTCCCCCACACCAATTCCAGGCTGACTCTGGGAAGATGAGGTACCTCAGCTGAACAGATTAATTCATTTCATGCGAACTGTGGCTTCTGTGCAGTACAATAAATGACTTTCCTCAGAGAATAGGATAGCAAAACCAAAGGGCTCTTAGAGTTAACCTTTAACTCAAATGGCTAACCCAGTGCTTTGTCTAGTGAGGGCTGGCAAGTTCCTAGTGTTCCCATCAGAAGAGGAGGACAAGGTGCTTCGGCACAGCCGGGCTGTAGGATGCTGGCAGTGGGAGACAGTTCAAATGGGAGCTCTGAAAGAGGGTGTTCCCTTGCTGTCTTTGGGCAATTCCCATTCCGGCTAGTGCTGGAAAAGAGAAATGAGGAATAAAGGCAGCAAATTTATTCACAGAAAATGGATTTTTGCCAGCTAAAACTCATGTTTATGGTGGTGGCTTTGTAAGGTGGGGAGCACAAGAAGGACCTGGCTCTAACTGACTGTGGGGAGGGAGAGAGAGAAAGCAGAGAGAGAAAAAGAACAGCCTTATCCTGGCAGGAAAGGAATGGTGAGAAGGAGAGGAAAGAATTTTCCCTGCATACTTTCCCAAGTAGGAGTACCACCGAGGAAGGATCTAATTTAGTTGTCTGAAGGTTGTTTGCATCCTTGAATCTCTGGCAATAATCTAACATACAAAGTAGTTACTCCTGTATTTACTAGGCAAGAAAAACCAAAGTACAGCATTTCTTTTGTGTCATTAAGAAGACAACGAATTATTGAGACCAAATTAATGACATGGTTTATAACGTTTTTGGCAAATATGTATGGGTACATACACAATTTTTTAATATTATACTACCTAAATCAGACTGTCATAATTAATTTAGATTTAACTAAAGAACCCCTGGTTTCCTGTGTAAAAAATAAATAAAAGACTGGGGGGTTGAGTTTTCATTTCCAAAAAATTTTTAATGCAAGAGTGGTAATGTTTTATCTTCCCTATGTAACCATAGTTCCTGTGAATTATGGGGATATATTTCAGCTAGTGTATTGTGACGATGAACCTCTAGAGCTTTTCCTGAAAGGTCACTACTTTGAAGAAACGCCACTCCACATTTAGAAAATAAATGTCAGGAAAATACAAGTGGCAGAAAGATATCAACTTACAGACCCATTAACCAGACTCAGAACAAGGTAGAAGAGTATCAACTACCAAACCAGTCTCCAAACCTGAAAAGAATTTGAATAGAGGTTACAATATTTCACAGACAGCACAGGACTGAAAAAACCAGATTGATAATATATTTTTATCTGGTGGTTGGTTTGGGGTTTTTTTTTTAATAATAATAGTAAATGAGCAAAGCATTTCATTCATTCAATTTTTATCAATTAGATTTTAAAAAGCAGCACAACATCATTGTAAGTTAGAGACAATGTCACTGCAGAACAATCCAGCAGAACCTAAGTTTTTTCTTGGTACTGTGTTTGTCCCTGATATCTGCAGAATAACTCAACTGGTAGAAAATAGGTCCTGACTTAGGACCCACGTCCAAGTCAGAATAAAGGTGAAGAATCAAGAGTGACTTCAGTTGAGTGTGTGAAATGTTTAGTGTCCAATCTGACATTAGCCAGATTAAAAACAAGACTTTTGATACATCTGGATAGTACAGAAAGAGGGATAGCAACAGCTGCAAAAATTTAAAACATACTATGTATCATAACTCTCTGTCCTGGATTTCTAAACTTTCTGTGTCTAGCCCTGACCTTTCCTTCCTGTGCATACTGGATAAACAGAAAACAAATTTTTTACTGTGAACTCTCACTGAATCATGTTTGTATTTATGAGTCAGTTATCTTAAAGGAATAGTCATTCATCCACTGAAATATTATTTAGCAAAAGAGTAATTACAGAACTGTAAGGACTACATCATGTGAAGTATTCGTAGCTAACACAGCAGTTCTAATGTGAAGTTATTTTCTAATTTCATTGTTTTAGGTGGTAAAATCATTACATTACATCATGCTTTAAAGTCACTCCGGTTTCTTTGAGAAAAGTAATTCCTTCTCTTTGGGAACAAATTGATATTTGGTAGTTTTTTAATTGAAAAAAGGTAATTAAATATCCACAGAAATCTTATTGAAGAGAAGATGCAAACACATGAAAAATGACTGGATTATGAAGTCAAAGTTGCAGTTTTCACAGAGCACTGCTAAGTATAATTTTTCAGGTAATCTTATTAGGGAAGGCCTTTCTGGTATCTTAAACTATATTTAATAATGGCTACACTTTAGTATGAAAATACAATAGTAATATTTTGCAAATTGACAAGACAATTTATTTGTATCTAGTTGCCAAATGCTTGAGATGTCAACACTTCAACAACCTGTTGACAGAATTAAGGAACGAGTGGAGTGAGAAGCACTGCCTTCCAAAACGCCAGTTTCAGCATTTACCTATTATACTCATTAAAAAAAGAGAAAACACCTGTTCTCCTGCTGGAACATGAAAATAGATATGTCAATATTCTACCTAAATAGAAATAACTGTCAACTTAGCAAAGTGATGGTGCCATCCATATTGTAGTAAAAGTAGGAACTTAGAAAAAATACCCACATTTTTCTGTCTAATATTACATTCCTGAAGTGTATACTTCCCTTCCCATTAAATATGCTCTGTGTTATTTCCTGCAAAAGCCAACTACTATGCAGAATCCTTCCTTATATTTAATACAAGAACATGTTGCAAGGGCTGTGGACAGATGACAGTGTATGCTCACCCAAGGAGCAGGAGTTGTAGGGTCAAACGGAAAAACCTGGTATGAATCATAAAAGAATCTTTTATGAAGGTCACTGTCTGTGGCTGACAACTAGGCTCAGTTGCTAGAAAACTAAATCCAGGGAAATTCAATGTAAATATCATCACTCAGTTCCATTTCCAGTTTTTATTAAATACATTTCCTTAAAAAAAACCCCAAAAAAACAAACAAGCAAACTTCAGTGACAATATTTAAATAGGTCTGATGAGAGGTGAAGATTTCAATCTGGAACTCCAATCCCCTTGTTAGTGTCCATATTTTTTACCTCTTTTTTTTTCCTCCCAAGCTCCAAACTACAAAATGATATTTAATGAAGGATTTCTTTTAGCAATCCACCTCCGTTTGGCCTGTCTCTTAAACAAACTGATTGACCTTAGTGGACCTCAGCAAGTTTAATGCTAAATTGATTCTTCAGTGCCTTGCTGAATAGCATAGGAGATAAACATGTGCTCACATAAGTCGCTAAGTTGGGTGTCTAGCTATGTATATAATTCAACTATTCAACTGAATATTTATTTCAATACAGTATAGATCATTAAGAATGTTTTTTTTTAATTCAGTGGCCTAGAGCAGCACTAAAAACTGTAATCTGGGATTAGATACCTTTCAACCTGCTGAAGCTCAAACTCTATTACTGACAAAGGCCAAGAGGAAAGACAGAACATGACAAGGAATATGAAACAGAATACTAGCAACAGCTTTAGCAGAAACAATCAGATAGGGATTCAAAATTCTGCACATAAATGAGACGAGGCAGTGGCAAAATGGGAACAAATCCTTGTCTAAGGTGTGTCTTTGCTGTAGAAGGTAGCTGGTCACACAAGGAACATGGTTTGTCTTTACAGGGCCAAACAGAAGCACAAAAGTAATGAAGAATCAGTTATCATTTCCATTACAAAACAGAACAAAAATATTCTCTGAAGAGATAATATGGTAAAGGGATAGGAGGAAAAACTGCTGCGTGCTGACAGAGTAAAGAGATAAGAAGGAGCACTGCCAAAAGACAAAATCAGTTATTTTTGCATTTTGATGTTCTAGTTGAGAAGGACAACCAGATTTCAAAAGTAGAGGATGTGCAGAGACAGCTGCAGGACAGTATTTCTACTGCATTTTCTTCCAGTCCATCCTGAAGATTAAGGAGTGCCTAGGATATTAATTCCCTTTGACATAAATGAGTGATGACAATAGACTGCAGTGTGTGGGGGTGATGTTTGCCATATGTCTTTTGACACAGTTGAAGAAGTTATTTTTGAAACTGGATAAAACAGATTTTACAATATGACACGTGGGACGGGAATGAGCTATAGTTACAGCAGAAGTTCTCACTCTTGGTCTGAATGAGCTGCCTTCAGGATGTTTTGAAAATATGAACCAGTTAATCGATCAAAGCAGCAGCAAGTCAGTGTCTGTTTCGATGGTGCTTTAGGTACCTTTCATCAAGGGGGAAGCAAATGATAAAAGATTCTCTTTTAAACATTTCTACCAGAATTAGCATCAGATTTTGTGCTGCCAGTTCAGTTTCCTAGCATTTATAAAGGTACCTGATGTCCGCTTTTTCCACCAGATGCCTCTGAATAGGGGTGTTTTCCTAGGAGCAGAAGCACTACATGAAGTAAGTTGATGCAGACATCATCTGGAAATCCAATCCCTAAAGGGACCAGTGCCAGACACAAGCATGAGGAAATTCAGATAGCAACTTATACACTGATTTTGAGAAGAAATGCTGCCTAATCCTTGATAAGAGTTCACATATTTGAAAGAAACAGATTAAGAGCTTTAATATTTTCCTCTGCCTGAAAACTGCTGATGTCTTACCAGTGATTTGAATGGCTAGTCCTTTCTTCCCACCTACCTACATCTACGGCATCTGCATCAGCAAGTTTATTATGCTGCATGTCATTGTTTTTTAACTTAATTGATAGTTCCATTTTAGTTGAAAGATTGACTGTAGCTCCATTTTCCCTCTCCCAGTGCCTCACAGCATTTTGCACACACATACTAAGCTCCTTCCTATTTGACCCCTCATAAGAACCACGGCCTCTCATTTTCAGTCTCTCATTTTTCCACTTCTAAGCACTTTAATTTCTGTTTTCTAGAAAACTGGAAATTTTTGTCTATTGTGCTTTTTTTTTTAATGCAGAGTAATCAATCAGAACTGTCTGTATGATTTCAAAGGGAGAAGAGTGACTGACTGAATATTATTGTAACAATTTCATAGAATCATAAAATAATAGAATCATGGAATGGTTTCAATCAGAAGGGACCTTTAGGATCATCTCATTCCAACACCCTGCCAGGGACAGGGACACCTTCCACTATCCCAGGCTGCTGCAAGCTCTGTCCAACCTGGCCTTCCAGGGATGGAGCAGCCACAGCTTCTCCGGGCAAAATGTGCCAGGGCCTCACCGGCCTCACCACCCTCACAGGTTTGATCCCCTTTTCACCTTTTTGCACCATGATGGGGTTTTAATCTTTTTTTTTTTCTTTGAAAAAATCATGTCTACTTAGAAGTGTCATATACGTGTTAGCTACATGCCGTCTTTTGCAATGAATTTTCATAAACATTATATTCCCGTGGCCCTCCCAGGGACCATTCATTCAGGTCACCCTGAATTTATCCTAGGGAAAAAGTTCAAAAACATTTTTAATGATAAGAAGAAAAACATTTGGATTCTAGCCCTATACAAAGACATGGGGCTACTTCTTTTTTTTTTCTTTAAATAAAACCTTGGTGTAATGATTTTTGGAGATTAGCGATAAACTCTTTCAAAGGATGCAGGTGAGTCATTATCTGAGCATTTAAAGGCTTCAATAGCACACACAAAAATACCCCAAGAAAAAAGAACATTTGACCAAAATACTTAGCATTGTTCAGGAATACAATATACAGCAACTTATCCTGCCAACGTATCTTTAAAAGTTACACAAAGGACCTACAACTAGTATCTGTAACGCAATCTGTATTTCTTAGCCTGAAAGCAAGGGGAAAACAAGTGCATTGCTACAAACCTGCTTTTTCAGCTTCCACTACTTATAAGATTAGAATGGATTTGACTGCCTCCAGTATTAGCAATTTCCCCAATGAATCTGTGGGTGGAACAAAAATGTGGAAATGAAAACTGAGAGGGTATTGTGTGTTCAAAATAATCCACCTCCACTCTCACACAGTAGATTCGATTTGGGCTGTCATCTTTCTATGCCTCAGTTTTCCCATCTGTAAAATGGTTCAAGTCAGAATGTGCTCTTTTACCACTACATCTTCTCACATGTTAGTTCCTTTGTGCTCCCACACTAATTTCCTGTTCTGAAGACGGAAGGAGAGATCAGTTATTAAAACTGCTTATGAACAAGCTTCCTTGATTCGCTCCCAGAGGCTGCACTCCAAAGGCTGGACGCCTGCTGGGGCACAGGTGCCCTGTGCAGACACCCTCAGGGATGTGGTAAAGGTTCATCTTCCCTGCCTGATTTCCAAGGATCCCATCCTCTGATGCCAAATATATACCATAAGCATCACAATTACACACCATATTTCCCCAAGGATTTGAATATGAATTAAAGTTAAGGAGAAAGAGATGACATTGGTGACATATGAGAAGTAGTCAAATACTCCTTTCCCATAATCTTAACTTCTTGAAATGTAAACTCTACAAACTCACTCAAAAGTCTAAAATGACCAGATAAACCACACTTGATGCTGATGGCATATGGGACACATTTTGTTTGTCATATCAGAGGAGGGTATCAAGATTTCCATTCAAACAATTGGACTTCTCCCTCCAGCCTGAACTGCTCCATTTTAAGCTGTAATAAGGCAGGACAAAAACTAGGACTTTTCTAAACACTGAATTAAGTGGGCAAAGTTGGAAAAAAAAACAAAATAAAAAAACCCAAAAAATCCACAAAAGGATGACTGTACCATAAATTATTGGTAACTTCCACTCAATTTTGATAATGAGTGTTTATAGAACATGGAAAAATAAAAAAATATTAATGGACTAACTGTCATAGTACAAGAAGAATTAAAAGAAAAGGACTGAAAAGTAATTTTATGAGTAGAATGTGGTTGGCTGGCTTGAGCTTCTGGAAATACAGATATCTGTGGACAGTGGTGGGCTGTTGGCCAACCTGCCTCCTTTGGCTTCTTTACAAAATGGGTATTTGCTCCAAAGGACATGCATTTCAGAAGATAGTGAGTGGGCTACAAAGATGTAGAAGCTATTTTATCTTCCGGAAGCATAATTAAGTAACCAAACAAAAAAACCCCAACCAACAAACCAAAAAAAGGCAAAAAACCCCCACATTTGGAAAAGGAAAAATGAGAAACAGCAATCTTTTAGCTACACTCCTGAAGGGTAAAGCAGTTCCTCATCCCTGTGTTCTGGCTGTCTCATGACTACATACAGACTACAATCTCCAGAAGTTTTATGTCTGAGACAACTCCTTACCTGTAGTACTAGAGAGCAAAGAAATGACCTGATGAAGGAGCTGAATCATGCAAAATGGACTTTGCTCACACAGGGGTCTCAAAAAGAAACTATCAGAACAGGTTCATAGCTCACGGAGAAATGAAATAGGAGGATCTCTGGTGAGATAAAATGTATGAGCTCTGTCCTGAGTGGCTCAGCTTCTTGGCTTGGAATCGAAATTGGTCCTCTGGAGTCTGGACTGAAATTACTGAGTGTTCAGGCTGCCCACTTTACATTTCAGCAGCACCTCAATGATAGCCTGCAGCTTCATCTGTGATAAAATTCCTTAGAGACTGAGACACGTAGAAATTACTAAAACTAGAAACATAACAAAAAAAAAATCACAAAGCGTATAATTTTGCTTTGAAGATATATTAGACTGCACAAAACCTGCCTGTTTGTTGGCTTATTTCCAGAATCATTGCAATAAGTTCATCTATATTCTCGAATCATTCTTTATATATCTGCCTATAACCACAGCACTTTAAAATAATGAATTCCATCTCCCTTTGAATAATTTCTTCTTCCTAACGCATGTACGTACACACTGCAATTTTCAAATGCTGGGCAAAGAGAGGAATGAGTCAGACAATAAGTGCTCTGAATGATATGTGATAATTGAAGTTCATAATTATAAGGTCTGTCTTTGCATTTAATCTCACTGTGTCACATGCACACCTTGGTAGTGGTTTCTAGAGCCTGTGGGGCTTTGCTGATCTCAACTGGACTCTTATGGGCACAGGATGAAAGGCAGTCTCTTGGGTACCAAGGCAACCAGAACTTTAAAGATAAACCAGTACCCTAACACTAGACACGGGAACTCACATTCAGGGCAGGGAGTAGGTGCTGAATATTCTTCCTCCAGCTACCAAAACTGCACAGCGTCTTGCAGAAACTTACATTTCTGGATGGACATGAGATGTACCCTGCACATCACTCCTAAGCAAATACACTGGTGACAGAGTATTAAAACTGGAGCCCCTTGAAGAAGCTATCCAAAACGCATCTTGCATGTCAGTCTTTGGAGAATGTTAAAAACACTAAAATTTTAGGACTTTAGCATAATTATGGTGGCAGTCTTACCAGGTCCATAAAAACAAGGACACTGAAATACTGGAGACACACAGGCACATCTAAAGAACAACCAGAACAAAAAATGTGCCCTGGAAGAGGTTTTCCGGCACCACATCCAGCCGCCAGCAAACGGATTTAATTTCTCAGTGTCTCAATCATAGGATTTATCTGGCAGCCTTTCAAAAGTGTTGCTGCAATTACCTTTTTTTCTTGTAAGCTAGGATTAGTGTTATACAAATACAGGTAAGTTACCACATGACAATACTGTATTTGTTAGGACTTCATCCAGATTTCTTGGAAAAGAAAGACAGCATTACTTAAACACCGATTTGGATGAACACCTGTAATAATTATAAAGGACACAATAAACAGCTCAGTAGGAGAATACAAATGCTAACTCTGCCTCTATTTCCTCAGGACCTGGAAGGAAAAAAAGAAGGAAAGAAAGAATAAAGGAAGTGAAGAAAGAAAAAAGCAGAACAAAGAATAAGGCTGTGTATGAGCTTCATAAATGGGGGACAAGATGCAGAAATAACATTTTTAGATCCTAATGATGACTGCATCAAGGGGTAACTAGGTAGATGACATCCAAGAGGGCGAATAACCCTCATTATGGTTCAAGTAGCACATGCACAGAACCTGCTCTAAAATTCTAGCACTGAAGAACTGCATTGAAACAGTGACTGTAGCTTACTCTGCAGGACCAAAAAGCACGCAAAGTCCCAAAATCCACCTATGCTCACCAAAAAAATAAATCCAACAAAATGAGGAAACTGATCACACACAAAGCTCGTGAGGACACTAAAAGGAGTTAGATTCTTAAGGGTGCCAATTGCTGAAAAAAAAAATTATGAAGAGATGACAAATTTGTATCATCAATCAAGAATGTCTTGAGAAAGGTTGAGAGGAAGCTGGCACAACCAAACAGCAGGAATAAGGCAAGTTATTAGAGAAAACCTTTTCCTTGCAAAAGCTGAAGTGTCAAAATGTATTAAAACCAAATCAAAACAGATCATAAACAGGAGATGACTGCCCCAATAGAACATAAACAACAAAAAAAATTACATTAGCATTTATATCTTGAACAGCAAGCCCATCAAGAGCCTATGGCCAAGGGATGATGATGATGACGATGATATAAAGAGCCCTCAGAGAAGAAGAAGCCCTATCAGGTAGGCAAAATGAGTTGTCACCTGCCGGCACTTTGGAAGAGGAAGACTTGAAATTAGAGTCCTTCTTGGAAAAGAGGCAAACAGGAGTGAGATCTAGTCTAAATGACCAGAACAATCATAATGATATAAAATGTTTGCATTTTTCAATGTTTCACGTTAGTTATCAAATGAGCCCTACAAAGTATTTGGTGAAGCTGGCAAAAGGCAAGTTCAAGGTAGAAAAAGGAGGCAGTTCATCACAGGACACTGAAACCCTCCACAGCTCCTCCCTCCTCACTTTCTAAAGAAAAAAACCCAGTTGCTAAAATTCTGTGGTAAACAATCTTGGCCAGAATAGGAGTAATTTATTGCTTGCTTTCATTTAATGTGTTATGCTTTTTTCCTTCACCGATGATAGCCAAACTCTACTGCTGTGATGTTTTAAGCAGTGGTATGTCAGAAGCAATTTAAATATGAGCTCAAAGTGAATTTTTTTTTTCTCCTCAAAGTCTGTTTCTTAGTATTGATCGCATTTTAACTGGCAGTTAATGGGAATTTGTTCTCCCTTTATTCTCCCTTACAGTTAGAGAATCTCTCACCCTTCTCATGGGTTTCATGAAGTCTCAGAACCTTGATGAAGACTTGGTTCATTTTCCTCTTACTGTTGTTGCCAGCTTCTTATACAGTGGTATTTCCTCATCTCTTTGATCCTTTTAATAGTGAGAGGCCTGTGTTTTCCTCATCATTCTTTTTCTTGGGTCTTCCATTCCCTTGTCTTTCTTGGGGGCTGTGGTGGCATCCTCAACTTTTTGTTTTCTTCAAAGCCAGTATTTAGCACTATCTCACATTCACAGAACCACGGAATCATAGAATGATAAGGAGCGGGAAATGGCACCAGGCAGGCCGTGCGCCTTGCAGACGTAGCCAATACACATCCACTCATCCATGAAGAGTGTCCTTTAAAATATCTAAAAATCGCAGAATCATCCCATCATCATCAACTGTATAACATCCATTGGATTTCACAAGCTGCTTCCCTCCTCTGTTTTTACTTATTTATACAGGGAACTGACAGAAATTGCCATTTCCAAGTCTAAACTGTTTCCAAACACCTTATCAAATGATATTCTATGCAGATGTTGATCAAGAACTGCTTATGTCTGCTTATAAAATATATACAGTGGATTTTGTTTGCATATCATCTGTTGTTTGGGTGCTGTTTACTTTCAGTTCTGAACAGAAATCTTTTATTTTGACTCATTCCCTTCATCAGCCACTGTTTTTCGAGTCCTTGCACCCTGACAAAAGTAAAAACTTTGCTATGGTTTAATCTTTTATTTTCCAGTTTGCACACAGGTTTTATTTCCTTTACACTCTGAAAATTTGCCATATTTTTAAATTTTTTTTTTCTTTTTTAATATGTGAGTCCATCAAAGGATGTCTCAAACTATTTTGAAGTATATGATTTTCTACTGTTTTTCTAGAACAGTGTTTAAGCAAGAAAGGATTGGGGTGCCCACCTTTTTAACCTACCGAGGCATCCTCAATTTTTTTAGGCATGTATGCATCCCTGGAATTGAAATACTTCTTCCTCTAAGTGTAACGGAAAAGCAAGCTTTGTTTTATGGCCTCAGTCAGTTTCTGTTGGATGAAGTCACCAGGTTTGTTGTTAATTGAAATAAAACAGTAGAGATGTGGTGAGCTAGAAAACGGATGTTAGCACTCAGAGTTTGCTAGGCAGAGGAGGAAAATATACAAAACTGCATATCAGGGGGAAAAAAAAAGATCTGGAACCAAGAAGTACCAACTAAAATGTTACAGAAGTAAAGAGGTGGCATTGCTCAAGAGGCCTGACTGAAGGCAATGTTTGCCCAACAATGTTTAGCACCCTAAATAAGGTGAAAGTGTTTTGGAGACATAGCCCACCTGTTGTGATATTCTGTGAGCTGCTACCTTCAAGTATAAAGAAAACAGAAATACACAATGAAAAATTGTGAGTCGCTGTTTAAATTCTGACTATGGAAGCTAAAGTATTTTACTCCCATCTGAGGTTTCTTTTCACAGCCTCAGAGCCAACTTCGTAAGCTTTAATGGATTATCCAGGCACTTATGTTCCAGTAAGAGCGAGGAGGCAGAACGACTCCACTTTTCAAATTAAAGAACCGTGTTTGCTTCTGGAGAAAGAATAAACTTTAAGAGAACAGGGACAAAAAGCTGCAGCAGAGGAGCCAGAAAAAGGCATTACTGACATTAGATCTATTATGCAAGTGGTTTTTACAGTGCACTTGGCAGAGATCCAGAGGCTGGAAGGTAAAAAAATGGGATCCAGGGGGTGAGGGTGAAGAGGTCCAGGGGGTGGGAGGGGTTCAGGGGGTGTCTAAGGAACCAGGGGGTGTGTGAAGGAGCCCACGGGGTGTGAGGGTTCAGGGGGTGTCTGAGGAACCAAGGAATGTGTGAGCGGGTCCAGGGGCAATGAGGATGATGGGAGCACTGGAGCATCTCTCATGAGGACAGGCTGAGGGAGTTAGGCCTGTGCAGCCTCGAGAAGAGGCAGCTGAGAAGGAACCTCATTCATGTGTATAAATACCGAGAAGGGGCTGCCAGGAAGATGGAGTGGGGCTCTGTTTGGTGATGGACA